>OMOT01000974.1:5942-23545 GCA_900312575.1 Acanthochaenus luetkenii
CCATGCATGTCTTTTGACTGTGGGAGGCAACCGGAGCACCCGGAGGAAACCCACGCGAACACGGGGAGAACATGCAAACTCCACACAGAAAGGACCAGGCGAGATTTGAACCCAGGACCTTCTTGCTGTGAGGCGACAGTGCCAACCACTGCTCCACCGTGCCGCCCCAAATGTACCTGTTTAGAAATAGTCCCAGTGTCAGTGACTGATATCTAACGTTAGACATTATCAGTATGCAACTCAAGCAGATTAGCTCAAGTTGGACATCTAAAGATTAAGTTACAGGAAATAAACTAAATTAGAATGAACCTGTAGACAATATACAGTATATTCAACCATTAACAGGAAAAATAAAAAGTCCATAGTGGAAACAGACCATATTAAGATATTAATAAATATACACACATAACTGTAGAATAAGGCTACGTGTAGCTAGATTGTAATGTTAGCTAGCTTGCAAGCTACATATTTCAATGAGCAGGGAAAATAAACCAAATGAAAAACCATCCGCTGTGCTTCAGTCTTGCCTGCTGATAAATGTCAGCAGACTACTTGTCTTGTTGTTGGTGGCATATAGAACATTTAGGACCTCGTGGTTTAAAAGTTGATCATTCAAAGTGTCCTTTTTGAACGTGTGCGATGCCCTGAAAACATGTATTCAGCGTTTCAGGGAAATAGGCCCAAACGTATCACGTGACTTGCAGTTCCGCACTTGTCCACTACGCCATAATAGCCTCACAGCCCAGCTGTTCCCCCGGGTGCTCGAGTCTGACGCGGGGTTGTCGGGTCTTGTCTGCGTCATATTCAAACAAAGACGGAAGTACATGCGACATTAAATCTCGACGTCTCGTTCCTCTCTGTCGCAGTCCGAGAATGGCCGCTGCTGCAGCCGGAATGAACAAGCAGGGCGCCGTAGCGACGATGGAGCCCTGTGTGCGACACGGGAGGGGGGCCAGTGGCGGCGCCGTCAAGGTTGAGATATCACCACTTTAAGAAATAGGCTAACGTTTAGAATTATGCTAGTGCTTGATCCGTTTGCATGAGCGTGCGACAGCAGGGCTCTGACTGGGCGAATGCCAACCGTGATCTTGCCTACAAATAATAAATAATGCTATCTGTAAAGGTTGTGTCGCCATATTTGCCACGACGAACCCATGCCGTTATTACAAAGCACAGTCGGCTATACATGTTTGCATAATCCGACCGGTCCACGCGTGGCCTTGTGCAGTGAACCTCCCTGCTGCAACATGCTAACCGTGTCGGTCCACCATCGCTCCTAGCTTGACGTGCACCCGCACCAAGACTAGGAGCAGCGACCAAGGAGGGGACTCCCTGTCCGCCGAAGCTCGTCACACACGTTGACATGTGACTCTGTGGTGTTTGGTGTGTCCTGGCGTTTACTGCTGCTGACAGTCAACTGAGCAACTTGTGTATTCGTTCCCAGGTGCTGGAGTGTGGCGTGTGTGAGGACGTGTTCTCCCTCCAAGGGGACAAGGTCCCCCGCCTGTTGCTCTGCGGTCACACGGTGTGCCATGATTGTCTTACCCGGCTGCCCCTCCATGGCAGAGCCGTCCGCTGTCCTTTCGACAGACAGGTCACTGAGCTGGGTGAGTGTCCTCGCTCCCAGGAAGGGGCCGCAGTAGCACAGTACCCGTGGATAAGTATTCACCTCCCGCCTGCTTCTATGCGGTTTTTGTGTGCACATTTTCCATATTGAGTGTAGTGAGTTTGACCAGTATGTCGTTTATCAAGGGAGTCTGAGAGAAAAGAACATGAGACCACCGTTTGGTGCTTCTGTTATTTGTGTGATGTGCAACTGCAAGGTAATCAAACATGTAATCTGGAGGTGTGGACAAATTAATCTGCCAAGCTCTTACATTACAGCGCTGTAGTTGGCCGTTCAACGCAAGTGACGCAATAATTCTTCCTCAGCATTGATGAGCCGTCATTTCCCGTAAACATTCTACTCTCTTTGGGTTTTTGCCATTTCAACTGTTGTTTTGTTCACACTGCCACCTTACATTTAGGAGAATATTGCCACGGCATCTAGATGTCAATGCGTGCTGTATAAACACAGCCGGAGACATGTCCAAATGGAGACAAGTTTGGGACAGTAACGTTAGGCCATCTTGCCAAAATCTCTCAGGGAGTAAGGCAGAAAAAGTCACAGAAGTCACAAAGGGACCCTAGAACAACCATCCAGGGATCTGTAGGTCTCTCTTCCTTTGACTACGGTCAGTGTTATGACTCCATCGTCAGAAAGACACTGGAGAAATGTTTGATTCGTGGCAACGTAGCAAGGCAGAAGCCACCGTTCACGTATAGAAACATGCCAGAAAACACCTGGATTATCCTCAGGAGTCTTAGAACAATGTTTTATGGACAGGTGACTCAGAAGTTGAACTTCTCTTTCAACATCGGCCCTGTCATGTCTGGCGAAAATCAGACACTGCGTTCCATAGTCAGAAACTCGTACCAATGGTCAGACATGGTGGTAGCGTCACGGTTTGGGTATGCTTTGCTGCATGGAAGCCACGTCAACAACTGTTATTGTTTGGCATTCTATGCAAATAAGTAGTATTGTGTTTTCTATTTTCACTCCTTGTTTAACTTTTAGTTGTCATACATTTTTTGTTTTGAATAAATTAAGTAAAATGTCAATTGCATGATGTGCAAGTCCGGGTTTCTGAACTTGGAAGTAGGGGCTTACTATGAGCACTTGAAGGCAGCAACAGACATTGTTAGTCAAGTCCTTTGAGGGAAGCACTTCGTGAAAAGAAAAGCAAAAGCTGGTATAAAGATGTAACTACAATGTTTCATCACAATCAATTTGGGGTCTAGTCGTACATCAGAGCCCTATTTGAGTCTTACTTTTAAATATAATAATGACGGAATGACGCTATGCAGTGCTTATTTACCTTTTTGATACTATAATTCATTAAAATAGGTCTGAAAACCTACTTCGACTAATCCAAACAATCTTTAAGTTATTATTTAACTTGTGTTTAATCATTGTCTGCAAATAGGTACTTTTCAGTAAATTGCAGCATAGCCATAGAAAGTGATGCATATTGTGAATCCTGAAAATATTGCGATATACTTTGTCCATATCGCTCACACCTAAATAAACCCTGTTGACATGTGGCAGGACCTGATCCGGTTCAAGCTCAAAAATGCACAAAGGTCATTGAAGCAGCTCTGCGTGGAAGAGTGGGACAAAACTGTTAAGTTATTACAGAAAGCATTTCGGTGCAGTTATTACATGAACCCAGTCAGAGTAGCGGGACGACTTTATTATTATTTACTTTATAATTCCTTCGATTAACAAGAATGATTATTTGCCAAATAAAATACAAAACGAGACAAAAGCAAAGCTATGACATTATTAGTTGGTGCACACAAAGTGATGACGTCATGAACCGTCAACGACCGCCCGGGCAACACTTTTGTGCTCCGTTGGCCAGACCGCTTTACAGCACTGTGTTCTCATTTCTTTCTGACTCATAGTTGCTCTTTATTAAGGGTGAAAATCTTTACACTTCTATATCATTGTGTATTTAAGTAGGTTTTTTTTCCCCTCATTTGTTCAGGGGACTCTGGAGTTTGGGGCCTGAAGAAGAATTTCGCTCTGCTTGAACTCCTGGAGCGACTCCAGAATGGCACTACCACCCAGTCAGGAATGGCAGAGGATGCCCTGAAAGGCATGGGAGAAGTAAGACCGTTATGATATTACTCTGGTTTTGCCTGGACTCTGACAAGTGATATGTCACATGACCCTTTGTCCTCGGAAATATCTCCTTTTCTTCTAGTGTATAATTCGATGTGATGAGGATGAGAGCCACACGGCCTCCATGTATTGCACTGTGTGTGCCACCCACCTGTGTGCTGAGTGCTCCCAGCTGACCCACTCCACCCGCACACTAGCTAAACATCGCCGTGTGCCCCTGGCTGACAAGCCTTATGAGAAGACCCTGTGCCCACAGCACCAGGTTCACGCCATCGAGTTTGTCTGCCTGGAGGAAGCCTGTCAATCTGGCCCTCTCATGTGCTGTGTGTGTAAGGAGTATGGCAAGCACCAAGGGCATAAGGTATGAAAGCATCATTACAGTTAGGTAGAGGTTTGGGTTGTGTAGTTACCTTGCCATGATGTAACTCCAAATATTGGCGAAATGTGTTTAATAGTTGCTCCGTAGATTAAAACGTGATAATCCAAAGTAGTGTTTATTTGTCTCCCCATCGACTTACATTGCACAGAGAAACATACAGAATGTATGCTGAGGAAGGCCCCGGGCCGAAACGTTCATTTTCCCATAATAAACTATTGTTCCGTGAGTGCCGATATTCTGCTCTTTCTGTTAACACTCTTACCGGGCACCCGATACAAGTCTCTCACTTTTTTGAGTTGTGTGCACTTTTTCGCTTCATATGTTATGAACACGGCCCTTCAATAGCATGAGCTGAGAGACGGTTTACATATTCAGTATATCTACGCGAGTGGATGAAGAAAATAGTCGGGTTTTGTTATTTTATACATTGGCAGAATCTGCTTTGTTCTCGTTCGTTTGTGTGCTAAAAGTGTGACCACTGAGCCATGCAAGTCAATGGGGAGAGAAATCAACACTACTTTGGATTATCATGCAACTATTGAAGATATCTCGCCAATTTTTGGAGCAACCCAAAACCTCCACCAAATTTTAAACGTTAACGATGCTTTAAAAGCAAGTTGTAGTAATTAATTTCATATTAGATTTTTTCTTCCAATCAAATCAGAGACATGATCAAAGCCCCCTTTTTCAGCATGCTGTTCTCGAGACTGAAGCTAATCAGATCCGTGCATCCATTTTGGATATGGCCCACTGCATCCGCAGCTTCACAGAGGAAGTGTCTGAGTACTCGAGGAAGCTGGTGGGAATCGTACAGCAGATAGAGGGAGGAGAGCAGATAGTGGAGGACGGGGTTGGCATGGCACACACTGCACATGTAAGAGATGAAACTGGAAAAACCACCAAGCAGCTGACTGAATGTTTTATTTCTTCTTTTTTTTTCTCCACCAATATCCGACGCATAATTGATGCAATGGTTGGTGACACCCCAAACACGATTAAAATAAACATGTCTGTGTCTTCACCAGGTCCCTGGCACAGCAGAGAGTGCACGCTCCTGTGTCCGGGCCTACTTTGCAGACCTCCATGAGACTCTGTGCCGGCAGGAGGAGATGGCATTGAGTGTGGTGGACGCTCATGTCAGGGAGAGGCTGATCTGGCTGAGGCAGCAGCAGGAGGACATGACCATCCTGCTGTCTCAGGTCTCCACTGCTTGCCTGCACTGTGAGAAAACACTGCAACAGGTAGGAGAGATGATAAGCGTTGTTTTCACGTTCAAGTTTTGTAAATGAATGGGGTAGTTTACTGACTATAAAATGTGCCTTAGCTGTTTGCATTACTGGAGTGGATTGAAACAAAGGTGGAAGGTGAGGAATAAGAGTTCCATAAGGGGAAACCAATTACCATAAAATTGCTCCATACAGAATCATAATGATTAATAATAGGTGTTCTGAAGCCAAACAATTACACTGTAGGTCCAAAAGTCCAATAATCACCTCATTATCTCATAGATTTGCTGCACTGCGCCAAGCAGATGTTTCCTTCAAATGCTTTCAAATGCTATCGAAATATTGTTATTACGGGTGCTTGAACGACCCAATAAAGTGGTAAATACAATGATTTTACATGATGCCAAGATGTGACATTCTCACTCTTTGGTTAACTTTGAGGTGCCATGCAAAACAACTGTTTGACAATAAACTTATTAAAATATAAATTACAAAACTGATTCGAATATTCTCCTCTTCATTCTGCCGTTGCAGCACAAAACAGCTCTGTACCACTTGGTTTCTAAAATAGCCACCAAAAACACTACTTTTGTTTCAGGGTCCATTTAGTTATTTCTGACAAAAAAGTGCTTGAATACATGACAAATTGTATTTACGACAGTAAAAATCAGAAGTACGGGCTGACGAGGAGCACATGAAGGCAGCAAGGCTCTTCCACCAGATCGCTGTAGACAACCAGAACTCCATGAGTTGGGAAAATCTTGGAGATAATGAGGTGAATATTGGACTTTTGGGCCCACAGTGCAATCGTTTGGCTTTAGAACACTTGGGATTGTGCTGTTTGGAATAATTTTATGGTCATTTTTGCCCTTTTTTTCACCTAAACAAACGGCCTCCTTCACTTAAGTTGTTTTGGTGAAGGCTGAAATGAAGCTGCACCAGCTAACTCACTGTGTTATATCGACATACATACTTCACCTGTGTTTCAACTGGGGTAGTTCACTTTACTGAACAACGACCATTTTCTAAAGAAGTGCTGTCTTAAAGGTTAATTCCGGTTATTTTCAACCTGGGCCTTATTTTCCTAGTTTTTGCCATCATGACAATTGATTGTGTTCAAAATTTCCTCCCTTACTTCACTCTAGCTTTTTGTTCCTCCAGTTCGACGGGAGCGGTGCTCTCCAATACACACCCACGGGGCCAACATAGTCTCCAACTGCTGAACCCAACACATCCTTTCAATACAACACTCCAGTAATGGGCTAGTAATGGGCTAGTAATGGGGTGTATCTCTATAAGTGGATAGGGGATCTATTACATCCCCATGGATGGACCCCTGCTCATGGTGAACCAACAGTTACACCTAACAATGTCATTGGGGAAAAGGATAAACAAAGCAGGAGGTCGCATATACATAAGCAACATGTCCTCCGTGGTTCAGAATAAACCAGAAGATTCTGACACAATTTGTGATGCCATGTGGGAGATAACGGAGCCCACAAAAACTCCCCAAGTATCCTGCGTATAATTACTACTAGCAGGTTGATGTGAGCGGGTTTTCCAAGTTGGCAGATCGTATTTACAGAAAATCCAATATGACTTTTATCAGACTACTTTAACTACTTGCCAACTATCTCACACTAGTAAATAATCTCTTGGCACTTAATTGCTAAGCTTTCGGTCAAAGACGTTTGTCAGAGCATGAATCCACACCAAGTGAGCTTGACAGATTTATCTTCTACAGAGGGGAGGGACATTCTTCCAGAAAGTGACGGCACCTGTGCAGAAACAATCTTTTTTCATTTGGTTTTCATTTTTTATGATGTAGAATACTACATACAGTAATACATTATAGTTTTAGAAAAAACTGATACTGACAGTGTACAATTAATTGCAGCAGCAGGCTTAGCTATGCCCGTTCTGGGGTTTCTGTTGCTACTCTGTTTGTGTAGAGTTACTATTGAGTATGTTTGTATACCCATGTGAATATTGTACATTGTCAGTATTGGTATTTCTTTTCTGAAATATATAATGTATTTAATTTATTCTACACTGTAAGCAAATTAAATCCAAATGAAAAATTCTGTAAGAATGTCCCTCCCCTCTGTGGAAGGTAAATCAATGGACATAGTATGCGGAAGCTTTCTTTCTTTTTGAACTAGTTTATCCTTCACCTCAAGCACCTTTATACAAATACAAATAAAACGTTTTCAAAAGTGTGTGGTAGTTCTATTTATCTAATACAATTACTGGTAAAAGCACCTTTTTTTACTTTTATATTACTCAGTAATTACCTGTCATTCTAATTAACTAGTTATTACATATATTTTACATCACTCTTTAGTGACAATCAATCATCATGATGGCAAACACCAGGAAAATAAGGCCCAGGTTGAAAATAACCTGAACTACCCTTCTAATTACACTATTTCAAGAATAAAGTAAAATGCTTCTATCCCAAAAGAAATGTTTGGATTTGGGGTGGTGTGTGTGTGCGTGCGTGCGCTATCTATTCTGTTGTAGGATGACAGCAGAGTTGTGCTGGCAAAGCAGGAGATAAACTGTTTGCTCGAGACGCTACAGAAGCAGCAGCACCAGTTCACTGAGCTGGCAGATCACATTCAGCTGGATTCTGGCATCCCTGTCACCTTCACTAAGGTACACACTGTCCCTGCCCGTCCTCATTCCTTGGTGCTGCTGCTGCCTAGAAATTGATAGGCCAAGTGGACATTTCTCACTCAAATGTAAAGGGCTCGAGTTTGTTCCAATATGTAGCACCGCAATCAAAGCATGTTATGTTTTGCAGGACAACCGGGTCCACATTGGTCCAAAGATGGAGATCCGCGTAGTAACTCTCGGACTGGATGGAGCTGGAAAAACCACCATCCTCTTCAAGCTGAAACAAGATGAGTTCATGCAGCCCATCCCAACCATCGGTAAATACATTCATAATAACCATCAGTTCATTCATCCATTCATTGATGCCATGTGATTTTCAGTCACAAGAATACAAAGGTATTTTGCATCGTCCTTTTCTTTATTAGTATTTTTGTATATATTTTTTAACACTGTGTTCTTTTTTTTTTAAGGTTTCAATGTGGAGACAGTTGAATATAAGAACTTGAAATTCACCATCTGGGATGTGGGTGGAAAACATAAGCTCAGACCCCTCTGGAAACACTACTACCTGAACACACAAGGTATCTCCTATGCTTTATGTACTGCTTCGTTTAGTTCAGATTTACACCATGATTAAACACAGAAAGAAATTAAACTGATAATTTGTGCAGGTGATACTAAAAAAGCCATCTAAAAAAGCCAAACAACAAATTAAGATAAGCTACTGTACAATTGAGAAAACAATTGAGAGCAAAAATAAACCAAATGAGCAAAAATAAATGCAAGAGTATGAATAACATGAATGATTTCTGTATTGTCTTACATACATTTATAGTGTGGAAAAATATTTATCCCTGTTGACTCTTGGCACTGAGCGCAACCCACATCTTAACTACGTTGTGAGCGTTATAATTATACCCTTCATTTCAATAAGTAGAAATTGCCCCAGACGCTGCTAAACATTTGATCTTGATCATGCTGGTGAGATCATTCTCATGTCTGGTCTGAATGCGTCTACGCTCAGACTAGTTGTGTTGCTATGAGAAATAGTTACAGAGTAGGGCTCGCCTCCACTAGTATAGCAAAGAGAGCGCAGTGTTCATAGACGGATAGCATAGGCGGATAGATGCACTATTAATCACTGCAGTATGATGGGATACAGCATTGTAAAGATACAAAAGATGGTAGTAAAAAATAAATAAAGATTACTGTAAATAAAGTATGTTTACGTGGAAAGTGGACTAATTCAAATATTGTCACATTTCAGTGGTATTTACAGGTGACTGAATATATTTTTGCTTACGTCCTTTTCTCCATGCTGGCCTCCACTGGGTCCAGGCTCAGCCCTCTGACAGAACTAGCCTTTCTCTCAAACATGTTCATGCTTTGTGCGTTCCCTCCATTGATGTCACCCTAGCACGCAACATTCGGACAGAACATGCATAGTAGCCTGTTGCACAGGTTGAAAGAGCCTCGCCCGCTCAGGCTTTTGTTGTGTAAGGTGCCAGTATTTAGTAGTATGCAAATCAGCATGCGTAGCTCCATTTTAAATGGTTGAGGGGGTTTCACTTACGACATGAAATTGTGATGATTTCTACAATAGCTTCATACAAGCTAACAAAGTTTGCAACAAGTCCCTTTAATGTATTCCAGCTCTTGGTGCTAAATGGGCTCAGGTGTTTGTTGCTTAAGCACTGTAGTGGACAGTTTCCCTTTAACAAGGAATAGATGCAGTATGTACAGTATGCGTCCCTATAAATACTGTAAAACATTTCCGGAGGGTGGATTATGCAATTCAGTTGCTGCAGCTTCAAACTAAATAGAAATCACAGCTCCCCATCAAGCATGCGTACATACATATGGTACACTCAAAGTGAGTTTCTGTTGGCAAATATTCCTAATTGACTGTACAGTAATAGTGACTCACTGAAAAGGCACCATCTGTATCTGCCCAGGTAGTAATGGGAGGGTGATGATTTATATTTATTTGTAGCCCATTATACCTCACGTTACTGTACTGAGTCCAGCAGCTAAAGTCCCATTGAGATCCACTGAAGTGACCAAATGTCAGTTTTGCTAGAAATACTGTTTGTACAGCGTCACCAAGAAAAACAAGAACCTTTGGTAATACCCATATGTTCTGAGGCAAATCATTCATATTAAATTCAGTCTGTGAATATCTATCTGAAAATGATCTTGTTTTGTTGATGATTTTTTTCAAATGATTTTCCTTTCATTTTAACAGAATGGTACTTTTATGACTTTGCAGCGTGACACTTACAAATTAAATTACACAGCATTTAATAATTTCTAACACCACTGAATGGTGCTAGTTTTGTCTCTCTGGAACGTTGGTTATAGGTTTAAGTTTAACCTCTCCTTGCTCTCTTGTGCGCGTGCAGCGGTGGTGTTTGTGATTGACAGCTGCCACAGGGACAGGCTGATGGAGGCCCACAGTGAGCTGGCCAAGCTACTAACGGAGAAGGAGCTGAGAGATGCCTTATTGCTCATCTTCGCAAACAAACAGGTACTGCACAAATATCCCATGCCATACATAGTGCAAGAACAAAGTACAGTGAGATCATTCTTACTCTCATACACACAACATCACCGAGGTATCGTAGGATAGAGATATTGAGTATTTATGTAGACGACTTGCTTGAGCTCAGTGACAGAATTGGGCGTCAGTAAAGCGCTCCTTCTGAAAGATGCATCTTGCTCACTCTGCAGGAAGTCCCCGGGGCTGTGTCTGTGGAGGAGATGACGGAGCTGCTGAGCCTACACAAGCTGTGCTGTGGGAGGAGCTGGCACATTCAGGGCTGTGATGCCCGCAGTGGGACGGGCCTCCACGAGGGGCTGGATTGGCTCTCCAGACAGCTGGTGGCTGCCGGTGTCCTTGACGTAGCCTAAATGTCACCTCACGCTGTCACTCTCTTGGTCTTCACTCGTTCCCTGCTAACTTAAGTTACCAGGCCCCAACCTGAGGCCCCTTGCCCAACCACATCTCGCCACATCCAACCCTTAACTTTCAGATGAGCAGGCGTCCAGTCGGTTGGCTTTAAGCCTGCCATCTTTTTCTTTTATCTGCCAGAAACTTCAGTTGTCTACAGTGGCGCTCTCTCCTCACACCATTGTGCAGAACGTGGCGGGTCAAGCAAAAAAGAAAATGACATTCTTTATCCAGCTGCATTGAGTGGGAGAGGTGAGAGCGTGGACTGAAACTACATAACAAACTGAGAGGCTGTCTTGGCGAAGTCTGTCCCACCACGCTCACCCTGTCACCGTCCATCATCACATGGATCCTAACCTCCAGGAAGTGAACTCACTGACCCTAAAAGAAAATGAGGATTCTTGGAAGCGTATTCACTTCGTTAAGACTACATACTCCCACCCACACCCCAATGCTAAGTTTATAAGGCAGCTTATTATATGGTCCAACACATTGCTTACTTTTGTTTTTGTTTGAACTAACCCTTTTACGAGACGAGCTGGCATCTATAGTTGGTTGACTTGAGTCCAGTGAAAGCTCCTTGTGTCCTGACAAAGTGAATTGTATCTGTATTTTGTATCCCATGTTACTCATAACCACCATATGTGACAGTAATCTAACTGGGATCATTAATGCATACTAGTCTGTATTTTAAAGATAAGTGTAATTTATGTACCTTTTCTGTTCTTTAATAGACTTGGACAGCACAACACATCCATATTCCTAAGTGATAATTACTGATTACAGATGGCCCCCAATGAAATACAATATATTTGCAGGTAAGTGACGGACATGTTTGCTCAGTTCAGTATATTGACTAAAGGGTAAATTAAGCCAGAGGGCTTGGCCAGATCAATGCCTGTTCTGGTTTTAGACTAATGGGCAAATATCCTGATTTTGGCTCTGTGTTCTCACTCTGCCTTGACGTCTTATGTAAGCAATAGGTATTAATGTTTTCGTGTACGTTTTAAGTGTATGAGCCCATTTAATGCCACATGGCACACCAGCTGAGTTTTGGGTTGATATATGTACCGGTACATTGTTTTCGTTTGAATGTAGTGTTTCTGTTACAGAACAAACAGCTTACTGAACCTATTTATGAGTGGGAATGGGGAAGTTACTTTGAAATGAGGCTGTTGCAAGAAATTAAGCTTATATGCGCCAATTTTGCCTCCGTTTTGTGGAGTGTCTTGCACGCAGAATTCATTGACTGCACTTGTCTGCTGCCTCCAATACACCTGTAATTTGGAAGCAAATTAACTATCTGCTGTTTCTTAGTGGACTCCCAAGTATTAACTTCACTGCATAAAAATGTCTCGTCTCGAGTTCTGATGTATCTGTCTGGAGCGCTTATGACGTATTACAACACCTTAATTAACAGACTTCAGAATCAATGTAGATGTGAACTTAACTGGAGCATTAACCTAACACCAACACCTCTCGTCTGTTAGTTATTGAGGAGCCATCATTTGGTTTTGAATAAAATTTTCTCATTGCTATGTAATGTTTACTACTTGTATCTGTTTTTAAAAAAGCATGTGTGAAAAGCCTTTCCTGTCTATTTGTGAGAATTGTCCATTTGTTATTGAAACATATAGAAGCACAGTGCACATCAAAACATTTGTTATCAGTGGACTTGATAATAGCTTTTGTAAATTATTCATAATCAATGTGGCCCTGTAAAATAAATATAAGTTGACCTTGTGACTGGTTAGTTTCTATTTCTTTACAGTGCAAACACCTCACAAGTGGATTCTGCTGCTTTACAATCTACAGGAGACAATGGGGGAATACTTAATGTTTTTCAATGGGTCTTTGTACTGACGAATTTAGCTAACTCGGTAAGGAGTATCTTTGGCTCATGTATTGTTTTCATAGTGCAACAGAATATGGTGCTATATATTACATATGTTCAGTCTTGGCTTACTTGGTTTTTACTAACCGGACAAGCACACTAAAAACGGTGAGATATGGAGATAGCTTGTCCTGGTTTCCAGTCAAGGCAGGTGCAACTAAGAACTCGTATTCTGAACAGGCTTCCCTTTGAGGTGTGGACAGTTGCAGATGATGGCACGTTTACTACAGTATGAAAACATTCTTTAATAACTCACAATTTGGTTTAAAAAAAATAAAGATTGTACAGGACATGACAAGGAAGCATGATCACTTGATGGTGATGTTGATGATACTGATGTCTTCATACGGTTTGTCGGTCTTGGGGTTAACTTTGACATTGGAGATCCTCTGTACGACCTCCATGCCTTTAGTACTCCTTCCAAACACGGTGTGCTTGTTGTCAAGCCAAGGCTGAAAGATACAATGTTGATACAGTTTAAAAATATAAATATGTTTCGGGTAAGTTTGCCATTATGCACACCTAATGACACAACTTACAGTGGGTACAACAGTGATGAAAAACTGTGACCCATTGGTGCCAGGGCCTCCGTTAGCCATACTGAGTGTGTATGGGCGGTCATGTCTCAGTGTGGCGTTGAACTCGTCCTCAAACTCTCCTCCCCAGATGCTCTCTCCTCCCATTCCTGTGCCTGTAGGGTCTCCCGTCTGAATCATGAAACCCTGTACGTAAATGACAAAGGTTCAGACGGGGCTTAAACAGTAACTAAACCCCCAAAACACTTTCCAAACTGAAACCTGATGTATTTGGGTATTTAGTAGCATTGTCAATAGATTCAGGTCTAAATCTTGACATTGTAGTGCAACGTTCTTGAATCCTACAGATTGTTATGACTCCACATGGCAACTGCCCTCTACAGGTTGAACACTGGCTATTACAAGTGTATTTCGCTATTGGCTGATCTGGTGCCAGTTGTCAGCAAGCAAACACCCTATCGCGGCCACAGTTCATTTTACCGAGGTATCTGACAACGCCCCCTCAGCAGATTGTGGAGAGAAGTACTAGCACGGCTCTGAAGTCCTCCACTTCAAATGTCATTTCTGTTGCAAATGTATTAGCACTGCTAGCATACTCGCTGTCGCTCATAGCCACAGATAGATAACCTATCCTAGATATCCTAGGAGTGACTGGGCGTGTCTTTTTTCCCACCGTCTGGAGGTCTTTTTAGAATTTGAACAGACTAGAAAATTTGCTGTTTAGTTCCACTTTAAATACATAATATCTGGAGATAATTATATATTGACTGAAGAAAATATACCTCACTAACAACATCGAAGTTACTGATAAAAGCGTATGGTGTTGTCATGTCACACAAATTAGATAAATTAAATGTACCTTAATAACTCTGTGGAATATATGGCTATTGAAGTACCCATTCCTGCTGTGAACGCAGAAGTTCTCAACAGTTTTGGGGCATCTAAGAAATATTAGAAAGAGAAGAATATCAATATATTGAGGTGTAAAGTGTACAAAAAGGAGTTATCACTTCAAAGCAGTCATTATCAGAGGAAAAATAACTGGATGGATATTAACAATTGCATCGGTAATTATGAACAAAGCCATGACGCTGGGAACCTACTCAACAGGGAAGAGCTTGATGTGGATGTCTCCCATGGTGGTGTGGATGATGGCACTATCCGACACTCTCTTGGGGCCCTCGGCCTGTGTGGCAGCCATCACTTCTTCCTTTGACGGCTTCTCGTTAAAGATGTCTCTGTCAGATTCTGCGCTCTTGGTATCCTCCGGTTCTCTCTTCGTGAACTGAAAGAAACAATGCATTAAGATATATAATAATACAAAACATTTAGCTGTATCATCGTGAGTTGAATGTCAAGCTGTCTCACCATGTAGAAGCGGTTCTTCTTAAATGCAGTGCAAAATATGGTGGGATCAGGCTCAGAGTTCTGTAAGGCAGGGTTGTCAGATGCCTTCATCTCAATAGTGGGAGCCACGTGCGAGGCCTTTGCAACCCCCTGGAATAGGCTCAGCTTGACCACACGGATGTTCTCCAGCTTCCCTAGGATCCGCACACATCTGAGAAGGTAGATCAGGAAAACGGTTTGAGTTGAGTTCAACTAGGTACTGAATGGTTACGTCAAAAAAGACGTTCAAGGATGTCTGAAGTAGTGAAATGCAGAGATCATAGACTTTAGGATCAACAACAAATCAAGTTCTATTGAGGATCACCGTGTTAGAAACTTTAGCCAGCAAAGAGCAAGATGTTATCTGGCACATTAAGCAATGTGCTGGCTAGGTGTCTGATGTGCTGAGAACTAAAGGGAATATTCCATCACCTCTTGTTTATATTATCATTTGGAAAAGCCATGGCACCTGTGCATACATTTTCTGAGAATAGGAGTACTGATCTAGGATCAGTGGTCAGGTCATACACATTGATGAGGCAAACTGATCTTAGATCAACAATTTCATTCCAAGATAGTTTCTGCAAACAAGCACATTAATCTGATTTTGCAATCCAGGAATCTTCTACATTTTGAGGGTGTATCAATTTGGGGGTCCGAGGAATTAAAAATATGAACTTATTTAGCATAAATTAAATTATATTCTGTTGGGGGGATTTTAAATAATTTTGAACTTAGTTAAATTAATGACAAGCCTAATAACCTGTGTGACCACAGCCATGTAGAATGTACCTATTGGTTTCCACATTGATGACCTTGATACCCAGCATGGTCCCGTAGAGGACAAAGTGGCCCGTCTCATCAAAGATGATGTTAGTCAAACGGATACCGTCAATCTTCTCCAGTTCCCTTTCTACAGCCATTCGCCTCCCAAACTCCATGTCCGGCAGCTGCTGCCTCATCTGCTGCAACTCTGTGAACATCTAAAGCATAATAAATCAAGGAGGTTGATAAGCATAAGCATAGGTCCTGTGAATTGGCCACTTCAGTAGTGATCCAGGCTGAGATTTGTTAGAACGTACTGTTAACGATTCATCAAACACCCTCATCAGTTTCCCTGTCAGGAAACGGAAGATCCTGACTTTCCGGTCAGTGGCAATGGTGGCCATTTTCTTTCCATCAGGAGAAAATGCAAGGCTCGTGGGATAGGTTTTGTGTTTTGCAAATTCATACAAGTCTGTGTCTGTTTTGAATTCCCAATCCACGTATTTCGGGAACTTGAATTCATTTGGGAGACCAGTCCAGTATTCCAGCATTCCTGCTTTATCAGCAGAGACAACGACCCTAAATTTGGGATTCAGGCGAATTTGGGACAGCGGTGAGGAGTGCATCTTGTCAAAGGTGTGGAGTGTCTCATTGCTTCCCCGTCCATCAAAGACAAAGATCTTCCCTGTGGATTTTTCTGAGCAGGCCACGGTGGAGATAGCATCCCCAGGGTTGTATATCCATTCACACTGGCCTGGGTGAAAGCTACACAGACACAGGTTACATCAGAGAACGTTAGATTACGTCACACTCGTAGAGAGGTGTCACTGCATGTTTGTAAACAGACCAAATATCAATTTCTGTCTTTCATGCTTATACACTACAACACGGCTGACATAAACTTACCCCAGCTTCAGCATATTGATCATGTCAAAGTTGACAACATCAAACACTTTCATGGCCTGGTCGTCGCCAACAGAACAGAAAATGGCCCCTTCAGCACTGATAGCAATGCATTCTATCACACCTGCAGAAAATGCAATAACAATTTAATTAACCAAACCACCGTACGATACATGCTATATCTGGGTGTACACTGCATTGTACAAACACCAGAAACACTGAATGCCAGGAGGCCACCGTCTTTTTCTTTTTGGCCCATTGCCATGTGGACGGAGGCAAACTTTAGATATATAACATTGTGAGATCATATTTGCCTAGACAATAAACTTAATTCATACCAAGATGGCTGCGGAAGTGTTTAACAAATTCGATTCCCTCCTCCTCCTTCTTCTTCCAAAACTTGACATGGCCATCCTGGCTGCCTGTGATTATGAAGTCTGTCCTGAAAGGGGAAAGATTGACATCAGAGAGACAGGAGGAGCCTGGGGCAGCAAGAGAAGCACACTTGCACCAGCTTGCTTGATAAGATGTAATAATTAACAACTGAACTGTACATAATGGCTACATTGATTCCCTGAAATAACATGCAAACAAAACTAAAGTCAAATGTCAGACCTTTGATGTGGTATTTTTTGGTCAATTTATTATTTATTTTACAATTTCATAGTTTCTTTGTATTAAGAGACAACATTTGTAAGATGTATGACTGACTTGTCATTGTAATGTTTAGTGATTTAATAAAATACAATCATAATAGATACATGGGGTTTGGATCGTTGTTATTCAAATCGAATCGGGAGCTAGGTTAGCTTCGTGCTGTTCTCCTATAGGCAATGCTACCGTTACATGCATCAACACTTACTTGGAACAAACAATATGCGTGATAACGTCTCTGTGCATGTAGCTCCGTTCATACATCACAGCTGATGGGAGGTTGTTCAGATAGACACGCTCATAATCCAACACTGAGAAGAAACAACGCACCCAAACATGAAGTTATGTTAGCATGACTTGCTCGGGCCTTCGCATGAGTTGTAGGCGATATTCTGACCAAGTAAACATCAGAACCAACCTTTCCTTTTCTTGGACTGTGTAGCTTCGTTGGGCAAGGGGCCGACCCATTCTTCAGCTTCTCCTTCTCCGTCTCCGGGTCCATCTCCATCCCCAGTCTCATTGTCGTGTACTTTTCGCTTTAAATCCACACTCTTGGTAGCCGCC
>OMOT01000983.1:0-10452 GCA_900312575.1 Acanthochaenus luetkenii
TGCCTCAAAATCAGCTGGCGCTGGGACACAGGGCAGAGGGCACACTCATACAGGACACTACACACAGCAGCAGCAGCTCAGCTCAGCTCCCACAAACAGGACAGGACTAAGTGAATGTTTGTCGAACCACGCAGACAGACCCAGAGATGAGAGAAATACCTCAGATGTATCAGATAAGAGCAAAGGTCAGGGTGTAGAAGGCCAAAGGATGGAGGAGAAGAGGAAGACAACAGGAAGATGAGAGTAGATAACAGACAGACAATAAAGAGCAGTGAGGAGGACTGAATACAGGTATGGCACGGGAAAAACAAAGGCATAAGGAGTAAACTAGAAAAGGAGAATTCTACCTGGTGGGGCCTCAGGCCTCTTGGGTCTAATGATGACTTTGGCCCCTCCTCCAAAAACAGCAGCCCACATGCGATTGTTGAGAGGGTGTGCTGCCAGGCGGAAGAGTTCGTTGCTGCTGTGCGTGCCCAGGCCATGGATGAGCAGTGCCAGGTAGACCGCCACCACCGCCTCGCACAGCAGTACGTTGAGCCTCGGCTGGTCCGCCTCTCTGGCTGACGCCATCAGAGAGATCAGGGAAGACACGCCTGGAGTGACGACACACACACACAGCATCTTGTGCTATAGATTAAGATGTAACTTACAATAAAGCATCCACAGGATAACACCAACTCTGTCTTTGTACAACACAGAACCCATTTGTGGAGTATTAGCTCATATGGCGTGATACGTCTGTCTTTCCATCTCCTTCCCAGAGGCCATGAAGATCCTATTATAGAACACCATCTGCCCCTCTGCATAGACACAGATGGCCTGCTTTACTCTGCCGACCCTCTCCCTTCATGTTCTCTCCTAATTATGTTTTTGATGCTCACAACAATTTCCTTTGCTACATATTTTGTGAGGATAATGGGATATGGTTTCATTTTAAAGCTATACTCTAGTAAAAACTAGGTTTCCCTGTATTCTCTGCCTCCCACTTCTCCTTCTGTGTGACTGTCTACCTCACAAAAGGCCTTATAGACACTGAGAAGTTGTGAATGGTAATCCTTTCCATACTACTGCATACTACTTCCTGAGGTTATTGTTTAGAGGCTTGAATTTCAGCACTTCACTGACTCAAGGTGAGGTTTCAGTTGACCAGCTGCTATGTCCAGAGACAAACCTGGTAGTGGTAGAACTAGCAGGGGCTTTGTTACCTGGCCACTGTGCAGGAGCAGAGCTGGGAGTGACGTGCTCCTCGATGCTCTCTGTACGGAGTCGCCTCCTCTCGCTGAGCAACAGGCCCTGGTACACCATCCCTGTGAACTGGTTGGCCTCTGCCTGGCTGCTACAAAGCCAACACAAGAAAGGTAAACAGTGAGGCATGGCCATTCAGTGCATCACTCTAGGTTGTTAAGTAGCTACTGGATAAAAAAACAAAACAAATGTTTTGCTCGGTTGGAGTAGAATGTATCTGGGGAGTCGTGAAGACCTTTTCCTTTTTGTGAGGAAGGAACTTTGAAATGCTTGCAAAGCCTGTTGGACCAGTGGCACTGCATTGCAGAAGCACATAGTGTAGTCTTGTGTGAATGAAAGAGTGAAAACAAGAAATGGAGAGAGACAGGGAGTACCTGTAACTGTGGCTGTCACACAGGGCTTGATAGATGCAGGCGGACAGAGATGCTGCCAGCGTATGCAAGGCATTCACCTGGGGGTGAAAGACACGCACTTTACGTTTCAATTATTCAACATGAGCTTCCTTTTAAATGAACCATTTCAGATGACTGCCAGAGAGCATCCAACGGAGCGCTACACTTTTTCTAAAACAAGTTGGATTCTAATATGAGGTCTGACCCGGTCATCCATGATGTTGGGGTGCGGCAGAGCCTCCATGTGGGTGATGGTGTGGAGGATGTCGTGGATGTGGTTGCTGAGGTGGAGAACAGGGTTGGCTATGACTGTCTTAGTGGGGGCGATGCTGGCTGATAGCAGGGGCAGTGTGGTAGGCAGAGGTAGGGGAGACTGAAGCTGCTTCACTGTCGTCTCCTACAGAGAGAGGAAGATGTGGATTTACTTTTGCTGAAGAAAAATAGTTTGCCACTGACCCAGCAGAAGAATACAGAAGACACGTAAACGACATAAATATGTGTGCATGTTTGTGCCTGTGTACCTGCTGGCTCTCCTGCAGAAGGAAGATGAGCTCCATGCGTACAGAGGTGACTCCTCCTCCCTTGGCTCCGTGCAGGCTGCAGTAGGAGAGGAAGACCCTCAACAGGGCCTGATTCTTCCTCAGCCATGCCTTGCGCCTTTCAGAGTGATGCTGCTTGGCCTGCAGACGGCGCCGCTCCATCTGGTGACGCTCATAGGCTCCGGCCTCCGTACACTCCAGGGCCTCGTCCGGTATGTCCAGTGACCCCGCACGCTCACCCCAGTGCTCCATCTCTGAACCCTCATCCTTCCCCTCCACCTGTGCGTTAATAATAACTATGGTGAATAACCATGATCAACTGGGAGGAGAAAAACCATTTGCTAATCTGTGGTAATGCAAAAGTGAACAAACAAAGGTTGAATAGGCTACATAAAATAGTATCAGTATGCACCTTGTAGTTGCAGATCTTGTGCATGGCTCCTATCTCCTTCTCCAGCCAGTTGTAAAGCTGGAAGCGGAGCTTCCCTCCATCCACCTCGTAGCCTGTGGCCAACGTACGCAGCTCCGTCATCAAGATTTTCAGACAGGCCCGGAACTTCAGCTGCTCTGCTATCACGTCCACCTCCGACTCACCCTGAAAATATTTATTATCAAAATAAGTTAAAATACCTTTTATTTTTTGCAATCTTTCAGGTATGTATGGTAACATGCCCATACCTAGTTTCAAGTATTTGTTCTAGTGGTTTCTAGCTACAATATGTTACTACCTGAGAGTTCTCTCTCTGCAGCCCATGGACGGCACTCCCCGAGCCTCCGTCTACTTTGGATTCAGTCTCTGGTTTCTTCATGGTCAGACCTCCATCATCATCCTCATCTTCTTCTTCATCCTCCTTGTCATCTCCCCAGTCCAGCTGCAGCCCCTCATCTTCCACCTTGACCAAAGGCTGGCTCCAGTCCAGCCCAGCTGCATTATCGTTGGCTCCCCAGGCCTGCGTAGGGGGTGCTGGGGCGCCCCAGTCCATGCCTCCCTGGGTGCCATTCTCCAGGGGCTGGCTTGATTTCACATTGGCCATGGAAGAGCCTTTACTTAGGGGCAAGGAGACAGATTTCTTGGTCACCTTGGGTATCTTGGAGAGCACCTCCAGGGCCAGGACTGGGCAGCCCACCTACAGAAGATTGGCATAAAGTCAAAACCAGCCACCAGCACCCGGACAGTCTAAACACATTCAGACATCCTCCCTATTGCTGTATTTATCAGACTAAAAAACAACTATAAAAGAATAAGTATATAAAAAGTCCCATCTGTATCAGAAAAAGTGGACTGGAGTGTCACTGAGACCCACTGTCACAATAAAATTAGCCCACCTTAAAGTGTGCGTTGGCGGTGGTAAAGAAGAGCTTGCGTTCTATGAGGTTGATCTCATCTGCGCTGCTCTTCTCAGCGGTGTGGCCCACAGTGGTTGCTGTGCCCTCTGGGGATGCGAAGTGGCGACGGATGATCAGGGGGTGTGTCCTCAGGTAGTTATAGAAACTGAACACCACAGGGTTGCATGACTTCACCATCACATCTGATACAGAAGGACGATGAAGAGAAGAAGGTGAGGTCCCTAGGACTTATGTCCTTTTGATCATTTAGCACAGCACCCACTGCAAGTGATATGCATAGTAACAAGCAAATAGGTTTCAGTGGTACCTGTCCCATAATACTGACTGAAACGTCTCCATAATTACAAAACTGACCAGGGTTCTCGTCATCCTCTTTTGGGATGCGCTCTAGCAGTGTGTCCAGGGCTCGGGTGTAGTCCTTCATGATCCAGAAGGCGATGCTGCGGAGGAAGGGGTCAGGGTGGAGTTTGGAGCAGTGGTAGCCGCTGCCGTCCCTGTTACAGCCAAGGACATTCTCATAGAGGAGGCCCTGGCAGGTGGACGAGCTCTCAAAATCAGCCTCGTACAGCCTGGCCACTATCATGGCTAACTGGAGATCATCCATCTTCTCCATCAACACCTACACACCATGGAGCAGCAGAGGAGAGGAGGGACTGGGTTACAACTCTCATATCAAAAGTGGATGAAATGGTGTTGCAATAAAGTGAGCTGGCAGAGACTGAATTCTGCAAAAAAAAGAAGATATTTTGAGGTACTGATTCCCCTTGCCACTTGCCACATGGAGCTGCAACATAATAAAAACTTCTATACCCAGTTTTTGCCTTATCCGTGTGTTTTGACTGTGTGGTAAGGCAAACCCAAGCCAAGGCAAACTATGCAGGCTGTTTATGTATCTTATCAATGAGGTTTAGACTTCTCTCATGTGGTTTAAAGGCTCAGAGCTGGAGAATATCCAGCTCTCTCAGCAACACATTACTGCACCGTTAGAGACGTAGTAACATAATGTTTCTCTCTCTCACAGACACACCTTCTGTTGTATTTCCATAAAACAAGGCTTCCAGTGCGAGGACAATGCAAATCTGGAATAGACTCAACAGTTATACGCTATGGTATGGTCTGTGTATCTCTGTGTTTGAGTGTAAATGTGTGTATGTGTGTATGTGTGCTGTTCACACCTCTATGGCATCTTTGAGTGATCCAGCAAGTAGGAAGAAGGCAGCGGACTGTTCAAAGCGCTGCTTGCCCAGCAGGGAAAAGGCATTTTTCAGAGCTGCCTTTCGCCAGCGATCTTCGCTGAAATTATTCTTAAAAAATGTAGTCATCTTCTCATCGTGCTGAGACCTGAGAGAGAAAAAAACACAGAGCTTGGTGTCGCATAACAGTTCTGATGGGAACTTCAAATTAAACAATAACTTAATACAAATTAATTCTACTGCGTTTAGAAACGGTCTCCCACCTGAAGAGACCCCACAGGACAGCCTTTTTCTTCATGGCCAAGTAGAACAGAGCAGCATCTAATGGGTCGTTGTGTCTCTGGAACGCAGCTTTACCTACCTGATCAAATAAATATTACAGTTATATTAAATGGTAGTTCCAGTTTTCAGTTATGATTAGCTGGAGTCATGTTTCAACTGCAAATCATCACTCATACCAGTACTGCGCTGCTAACGCTGCATTCACTGATCAAACGGCTTTGAAACCACCATAATCCCTCAGCACCTCCACTGGCATGGAGTGTAAATAAACAGACCATGCAGCAGTGAGTATACAAAAAATAAATATGCGGCACCATGTACAGTTGTGCTTCTATTTTGGGCAAGTTTTACTTAGTTAGTATACCACCATCTTAAGGCATGACCTCTTGTGCTGTATTGCTTCATTTGAGAAGCTGTCGATTGATCAAATAATTGATACTTTGTGTGCAGCAGGTGGATAAGCAGCTTCCAACTTTCATGGTGTTCCTGTACAGTGAATCCAGTCTACTATGGGGCTGGTCTGAGCTTGTCCCGGTACCTTCTCCACCATCTTGCGCAGTGTGTTGATGTTGCGTATCCACCAGCCCACTCCTACAGCCCTGAGCTCAGACCACTGGGGGTCACCTCTCTGCATGGCCGGGATCATGTTCAGCATCTCCTCCTCTGCCTCCGAGTGGAAGGCCCATGCAAAGTGGCACGTTGACAGGCCTGTCACAGAGACAGAGACAGTCGAGATCAAGTGCACTGGAAATCTGAATCACTCAATCACAAAATCTGACAATATAGTGATAAAATAGTTATATAGAACAATGCTGCAACTCTAAAATAATGTTTTGTGTCACAGTTAATTTCAGTACTCAGCAGGAGTATGTTGGCTGGTGTGTTTTACCCTGGTGGAGCAGCTGCATGCGGTAGAGGGGGGGCAGAGAGGTGAGCAGACAGTTATGAAGACGCATGGCCAGCAGGTACCTCAGTCCACACTCATCGAGAGCCTCGCCACCTACAGAAACACAACACCATGGAGCGCTGAACCTTTCCATGGTCCTTCCACAGAGCAGCAGATCACTCTATTGAAATGGTAGCATTTCTGCAAAGCCCTTTATAAATCCAGTGTCACTCTAGTTCATGTGGTCCTGTCAGAGAGTATGTCTCTTGTCCCTGAACCTTCTTACCCTCTCTGTGCTTACTTAGCACTGGAACAACCTGCTAACGTCTTCCTCTCAAAAGACTAAATAAATATGATGGAAAATTGGAGGAAAAAGACAAAGATAAATATATGCATTTGTCTTGTAGTGAACAAGTGCTGAGTGTGTTTATATACGTTGAAGTGCAGTAGTATAAACACTGTTGTTTATGTTACCACGTTTTGATGGCTGGAGGATAACCATAACCAGGAACAAAACCAAGGAAAAGGGATGATTAGCTTTTATTTCTATAACCTTTAGTTGGCTTTAATACAATATGATCTCTTACTAAGGGCAACATCTGATGGACTCGCAGACACTGAGGCGGGCCCACGCCAACATGTTTGAATTTGATGGCTGCTTGATGCAAGGCTTGCATTGCAAGCACATTCTGCAGGTACGTGCAGCTATTACACACACATATGTACATGGTAAAAATAATGCTAAGAATATTCTCTTTTCCCTTGCCCCCCCTCCAGGGAGGGTAGAGTGCAGGGTCAGCTACAGAATAACACCCGTGGGACTGGTCAGTGTCTTGCTCAAGGGCACTTGAGCATGCTTGCTGATCTGAGAACACCTACAATAAAAAATACATAACTAAAAAACAGTCCTGAATGAAATACTTTATATTTCAGACTTTTTAAAGTGTATTACTGTATATTGATTACTTTTGCAATTTAAAGGTAAAATAGTGTATTATAATTTATTGTATAGTGCATTAGTTTATTGTGCTTTGTATTACTGTATTTTAGTGTATCTCCTCAGCTGATGGCTCCTGCCCAGGAACTACAGATGCAAAATAGCCCCTGGTTATACTGTGGTGCAATATGTTGTATAGTGCTCTGTCCCAGTCAAATAAAGTCAAGCAACACAAACACATACTGACCTGTGTACTGTTGGTCAGTGGACCTGGTGACCTCGGCGCTGGTCGTAGCGACAGTATCGGCCAAGGCCACCAGGAACATCTGCTCCAGTCTGGTCAGCCCTGGGAGGCTGGAGTGCATCAGTTGACTGGACAACACCTGGAAAGAATGGGAAGGAAAGAAGGAGCACAGAGCATGGAAGACAGAAGAAGGGCGAGTAGGGAGGAAATTGAGTGTTGAGTCAGACAGTCAGAACATCTGTATTTATAGATTAATGATGGAAACATTATTTTTTATGTATCTACACCATCAATCACCATAAACAGGGTAAAGTAGGCTTTCAAAACATTTGGACAGGGTGTGTGAGTCGTGGAATATAAAAAATAGCATCCCTAGAAGAAATCCTTAGCAAAATCTATCTAAAATGACCAATAGCCTGATTATAATTTTGAAATGAAAAACTGCCTCGACACATTGACAACCATTACAAGAGCAACCTGATTCCAATGCAAGTGAGGAATGAAAATAAAATATTTCTGTCATATTAATAGCCTACATTGGGAATGACCCACTTTTCATGCGTTTGAAATGGGATGCCCTGCTAAAATATCCAGCAGTACCTGGGCATGTTCTGGTCCAAAGTAGGTAGGACCGTACTGAGAGAGGTTGATGACTCGAGACTTCTTCTCTGGTTTCTCAGTGGCAAAGCTCACATAGTCATCGGTGGTCACCGCCTGCACCTGTTAACCCAGGAGGATGGATGTTAAAATATTAGTGGGACTGTACGTTTAACAACAAAAGCAGAACTCTCCAACTCCACCTACCTGGAAGAGGTTGGCATATTGGTCGTCTGCGCTCAGCTGGGCCCCCTCGCCCTCTGCCACCTTGGTTCCCTTGGTGGCCTCCTCCCCTCCCTTGTAGGAGGTGTCCAGGTCAGCCGACAGAAGGGCGTAGAGGGGCAAGGGAGGGATGGAGTTGATCTCTGTGTAGTCCCTGCCTCCATCGCGGCCAGCCACGATGGTGTCTTTGGCTGTGCTGCCAGTCACACTGATGGTCCTGGATAGATGTCTCCTGGCCCCGCCCTCACCTGCCTCCACATCCCTCACCACGGCAACCTCACCAGCAATGCACTTCACCAGGTGGGATAGGATGGCCTGATGGATGGAAGGCCAATGGACCATGCAATGGTGTAGATTAGATGATAGATTAGAAACTTTAATGTCCTCAATAAGCCAATTTAGTGTGCAGCATAAAAGGACACACAATTACAGTCAACAGTCAAAACATCCAGTCATTTCTCGTTTTAGCAATCATTCCACAGCTATTACATAAATCAAAGTATACTTAGTAAGATAAAGTGTTGTTATATAATATAATTTAAGTGCATTGTATATGGGACAGTTATTGATAGGTGCATTAAAAAGGGAGAGATTGATCACATGGCCTCAGCTATCGCCACAGTCTGTTTAGCTTAATGATGGCTAAAGGAATTACCGAGTTTTTGTCCTAGCACATCTGAACCTGTGCTCTGACAACATGACCTGAAACCTCTGGTTTAGAGAGTGGGAAGTGTCAGTGGTAATCTTTCTGGCAGTGGCAGTCTGCCTTTTTGGTCAGTCTAGTCAAGTACAAGTGAGACTCACAGAATGAACAAATGATAGCATGTCGTGATGTTTTTGAGCCAGTGGATGCAGCAGAAACAGACCCACCTTGGCACGACGAACCTTGCCCAGGTCCATGAGTTCTAGCAGCTGGGTGGGATGGTACTGAGGCAGAGTGGGGGACAGGGAGTGAGCTGCCTCAAACAGTCCCCCGTCCTGCAGTCCTGCTGGGGCACGAAGAGCCTCATCCACCCCAGTGGTCCCTTCAAACACACTCTTAGTGTTAGACCTGGCTCTCCCTTCAAAGATCGAGGAGGAGCCTGCTGTCTGACCCCCTGCGATGTTGTCGGTAGATGACAAGCTGCCCTCCTCTCCCTCCCCAGGCTTCCTGTCCTGGTACCACTGGGCATACACGTGCATCTCGCAGTCCATGCCCACCACCAGGATCCCGTCCCTCACCCAGGACAAGGAGACAGGCAGGGAGGGTGTGCTGTCCACGGAGGACAGCAAGACCACGGACCGGAGCAGGATCCATCGAGAGCGGATCCCCTGTTTGATGCTGCCCCCTAGAGGAAGGGTGATGACCGCCACCCCCTCCTTGCTGCTGGTCTGCTCGTTGACCATGCCAGAGATGCGGCCGTACATGAGGATGTTGGATCCGACCCCCACAGTGAGGATGTGGGATCCATCCTCCTTGGACAGCCAGTCCAGGTGGACGTAGTGCTTGATGTTAGGGGAGCTGTGATCTCTGCTCATGTACAGGTCAGATCTGACATGGAAAAAGATAACTTAAGTTATGAAACACCCATACTGATTAACGGGCAGTGACTGACACAGACAACGATGAGAACACACACACACACACACACACATGTGGTCTCCTGACCTGCTGTAGACAAAGAGGTTGGAGTCAACACTGACTCGTGGATCCAGGGTTGAGGAGGGTCTGGTGAAGTCATCCAGGTGGAGGGTTTGCTCTAACACCCACTCTGAGCCCCCAGTAGACTCACACTCATAGATGGACACATGCATTGAGAAATCCCCTCCAGAGCCCTGGGGCTGGAGGAAGGAACAGCACTTTGTTAAAACATGTCAAACGTTCAGAAAATAAATAGTGCAAGAAGGGGGATACAGAGGAGGATTAATTGCATGAATACAAGACAAAGTAATATGAGCTCAATAAAATATATATATGAAACGAGAAGAGATGTTCTCCACTTTGAGACTTAAATGTAGGCTCGGACCAAGAAGCTTTCTGGCTATGATCTGCAGCCGCTGCTACCTGTACATCTGTTTGCTTCGTTGTTTGTCCTGAGTCTGTCCCTTGTTTATTCTTTTATATAACTGTTGAAAGACGAGGACAATGGTGCTAGTCAAGTGCATACTTTTTGGATCTTTTGCTAAATGCACAGCAACGTATACACTAGGGCTGCTCGATATGACGATATATATCGTGGGACGATGTAAAAATGTCTATCGTAGATATTTTCCTCTATCGTTTATATCGCTATTGTCGCAAAAAAGCAGCAGACCTGCTTTACGGCAATATTTTACGTCATTCCCGGCCCCGCTTTACACGTGGACTGACACAGAACAGACCCCAGCCCATCCAAGACAAGATTAGGAACTTTATCTATAAGGGGGGGAACTTCTTTCATTTGGTCTTGGTTTGGATTTAAACAAATCTGACACTGACTCCGTATGATAAAACATCACAAAGACATCAATAAATCACGAGTGCCATTACGACGCAAAGACATGGTCCCGGCCGATATTCACCGTTGCGAGGAAGGGCTTCAGAGAACT
>OMOT01000991.1:1451-12024 GCA_900312575.1 Acanthochaenus luetkenii
CTACACCGCCACCTCTTTTGTCTGGTCGTGCGATATGCGCGATTTCGTAACCATCTGGTACCAGATTACCAATGATTTTCTTGTCTTTTGGGGTGCCTGTGCTATAGGTTGAATAACTATTGAGTTCATATCAATCAGTGATAAAGATTAGAAAATTGATATTTATTTATATGAAAATGTCATGGGTTACTACTTTAATAGATTTTATTTTCACAGATTGCTTTTCTTATTTCACAAGCACTTACAGTATTTCAAGGACTTTCCAATGTATGAGAGAGAGTTGGAGAGGTTTGCAGAACTGATGTTGCTGTGTCTTTTCTCAGTTGCATGGAGGGAGGCATGGAATGGGATTTTCAGGCTATGATTTTATTATGTCTCATCCATCATTTGGCAGGACTGGCATTTGACCACACCTAACATTTCAGATTATGTGAGCTGGGTAGGGGCCTTACTCCATCAGAATTAATTTCAGTAGGAGTACAATTGCATCTCTCATGCTCTCACTCTCACAGATCCATGACGAGAAATTCCATAGAGGGATTAGTCATCGCATGGCCCAGTGATATTTACATTACGGCTGGATTTCACTATGTTTTCATTTCACAGGGGGGCACCTTGCAGGCTCATGGTTGTGGTATGAGCAGGGAATTCTCAGACCACATGGTTTAGGCTGAATGACGCATCCAATATATGACTTTTGTCTTAGCAGCCATCATCCACTTAGCATGTCCAGCTGTCAGGAAAGAGTGCCAACGTTTGTTTGTCTTTGTCACAGAGGACCAGATCCCACATGGTTTCCCCACCATAGATATGGGCCCGCAGCTGAAGGTAGTGGAGAGGACTCGTACTGCCACCATGCTTTGTGCCGCCAGTGGCAACCCAGACCCAGAGATCTCCTGGTTCAAAGACTTCCTACCTGTGGACATCAACAGCAGCAATGGTCGAATAAAACAGCTCCGCTCAGGTAAAGAATAAAAGAGCCATTCACTGATCACCAGTGCTACATTTTTTGGCTATCTATTGGCATACCTTGCATTTCTGGGTCAATTTTGTTGTTTTGTGGTTTATTTTTCTTATTCCCGTAGATAACTGGCCAAATGTAGATGACTTGACATTACATTGAGATATTTTCAGCAAACCTACAATGGAGTTTGATAAGCAAACATTACATAAATTCCAACACGTCAGCACAAAATAACTTCTGGGATGTATTGAACATTACAGATTGGTGAATTTTAACAGTGTATCTGAGGGTGGATCTTTAAGTATCACACAAAATACACAATAAAGTTAAGATTGGAATAAATGAATACATTTCAGTAATGACCTCAGCAGCACATGTGTGGGAATATTGGTGTGCCAGTGGTGCTTAACAGTTATAGACAATGATGAATCTTAAACCAGAGCCAGCCATGTGAAGCAGGCTCTCTGAAGCTCTGAGTGATGGCAATCATCCAAAGTACCAGATAGGGCATCTTCCACCACAAATGGACTGTCCAGCAGCTCATGGCAGAGTTGGACAGCTCTACCCTGAATACCCTTGAACCTGTCAGTTGTCCTTTCTCTCAGTCACTGTGAGAAAAACAGAAATGTTTGTCTGTTGCCAAAATGGCAAGCACCCACACAATGTGGAAAGGCTGTCCAGGGCCTACCTGTCTTGCCAGTCCTTACAGCAGAGTAAGAGCCAGATTTCCCATCGCTGAGTGTTTGGGGCCCCTCCTTTGGATCCTCTCATCTCAAAACAGAGAGGGAAGAAATGCTTTAGGATATCACTGGCTTTGAAGTCCATGCTAAGGATTTTCCCAAGCCATGTTTAGGTAAGGGCAAGTATGCCATGTATTATTAACTGAACAGCATAGCAATTTGTTTCATTTTAGTTCATCATCACACAGTCCCACAGCAGCCAAGCACAGATGGCTGACTTCCTTTTATTAAAAAATAAGAGCTGCCATGTGCCAGGCAAGACAAGTGAAATATATAGCTGTGTAATGTCAGCACACAATTATTAAATTCATTTGTTTAAATATAATTCATTATATCGCAGAGCAATTACATTTTGCTCATAAATTGGAGTCCCTATTAAATGACTTTGATCCATCAAGGAACACTAATAGCTTCATTTTTCAATTTGAGACCTTTGCTCTCTTACGGTAAATGGAAGAAAATATCATATGTATTCTGTGCCGAAATAGGGTGTCTTCTGATGCTCTAAAACTCACCATTGTCTCAAAGTAATTACAACCAAAGTTTGTCTAGGAGAGATTCTGGCCCTGAGCATACATTTGCATTGTTCGCAATACTAGATGCTTGACAGGAAAACATAACAACTGCTGATCTGAACTGCTGGATCTGATAGCGAGGTGGGAATAGGAAAGAAGAGGATTAGTGCGACAGGACAAAGCTCCTTTGTGGTAAACAGCGCTGGAATAAAACATCATGCTACCTATTTGGCAGCCAGTCACTCAAACACTCATCTCAATGCATCAACTAACCCTGTGTCCACACTGCGAGCAACATGATCAACAAGTCACTGGAGGTCCATTCATTTCCTACAGAGCTGAGCGACCAGGGAAACTTGGCCGATGTGTGGACGGTCAACAAGCTTGTCAGCTGAGAAAAGTTGGAAGTGGTTGAACTTTTTGTGGTCATCAGCCATCAACAGCCAATGTGATTTCATTTTGATTTCATTTAATGAACAATAGCTACACCTGGCAAGTGCAAAATCGTCAACATATTTCTTATAGCCACTTAAAGCTTCCCAGTTCTCTCCAACTTTTATTTGGAAGACTACAGAAATTATAAACAACTAAAAAACAACTATAAATGATGCTTGGAGAACAGTTGCATCCATCGTTGGGTTTGATGGTAAGCTCTGAAGTCATTTTATAGATTCGCTTTCTGTTTATTTTGGATTAATGCTTCCTATAATTAGCGCTTGCTAGCTAGGTACTGTATGTTAACTCATCAAAACTTAACATTATGAACGGCGATACCAAAACTGCACAAAATACATGATTTGCCTTTTCAAAACATTGCAGCTGCAGACCACTGCATAAATGCAATCAGAGCCTCAGAATGGAGCGACCCATCAGCCAAGTTGCTCGCAGTATGAATGCATGGTTAGTGGCGGCACCAATGCCCATACTGTGGCTCCTAAATGAGTGGAACTAATACTGTCTATTTTGTGCCATATATTTAGATGAGAATTTGATAGCCACTAAGATAATCCATCCATCCATCCATTGTCTATACCCGCTTATTCCTATTTCCTAAGATAATCTACGGTGGAATATACTGTACTCTCAACTGAATTAGAATTAAACAGCACCAATCCATTACTTTAATTGATGAAGAACACTATTGCAAATAAAACCTCTTCCAATCCAGATATTGTGAAAACATTTTCACAATGAATCCTGAACCCCTTGTTTTCATGCTGCAGTGGCGTGGGATTTATGTAGCTGTGGAAGCAGTCATGGCAGGTCTCAGTATACCCAGTCCAGCCCCCTGAAAGCTGCTGCTGACCCCTTCATCAGACTAGGGGTCACACAGCGTTCAGCACAATCCCCCCCCCTATCTCATACCATCTATCTCCCACATCTCTGTGCTCCTGTCGACTCAAGAGAGTGGCTTGGCTTATTATTCAGATCTCTGACATCTGTATGGTAACTAATCTTCTCCACCGTTTGTTGCATATGACATGATATGCCCAAATGGCCTCTGTTACTACTGACTCATGGTATGCATATTGATAATGAGGATATGCAGATGAAAGGAAGAAATGTTACTACTGCACGAGAAAGAATATTACATACACAAAAAGGGTGGTATATGATTAGATGACAACTATAGCAGTATGACAACTGCTGTAAAAATACATCTATGGTATGCAATACAGCATTTAGCAGACCAAAGCGACTTACATATCTAGCACAGGTTTCTTTGTATTGCATCAGAGAGAGTAGGCTGCTTGTGTTCTTATCTGCCTTGTTACGGCAGGGTGCTGAAGACCCAGATCACGCTCAGGTGTCATCAGGAGTCGCCAGACAATGTAAAACGCCTTGGGTTACAACCAAAACAGGCATGTTCTTGGCAAGTGCTTGATAGACGAAAAAAGCAGGTGTGGAGAATAAGTAGGTTTGTGATCATAGCAGGATGAAAGTTCTGTAGAGCAAATAGCCAGGTGTATAACGCAAAAGAACACTAGGTGAAAACAAATAACCTGATTAACAATTTAAAGACAGGGAGCTGTAGCTGGGGTATGAATGCACACATTATTTAAACAGAGAATTCACTAAAGAATACACATTTGTACAGAGGAAAATGGTTTACATTTTGCACAATTAGCATTTGTGAAATTAGTTGTGGTTGCGAATAATCATTACGCTTATTTTCCACTCTCAGCTATCACTTTAATTCATTAAATAGTATAGAATGTCTTATTTACGTAGTGAACATATTTTCTTTACTTTTTCATATCAATGAAATTAATGTGCGTTTCCATTATAAAGAGGGTTACAATAGTAGTCACTCTTTTCTCTGTTTCCTCTCTCTGCTCTCCTGCTGCTCTTGTCTTTCTCTCTTTCTCTTTCTTTCTCTCTCTCATCTTTATACTAATGCTTCTCTCTAATCTTATTTGCATTCAAATTACCTCACCAGGTGGTACACCAATCAGAGGTAAGAATGCTGGGTCCAGAAAACATCCACTCATCCTCTCTTCCCCCTCAATCCCCCTCTCCTCCATCACCTCACAGTGTCCCCATTTCCAGCTCTCTGTCCTTTCTGCTTGGCCCCAGCACTTGCTCTGCCTTCAGCACATGAACTTTCATAAGTGTGTATGGTCAATCCTTTGAATAAAGCTCAAGGAAGCTACACCTGATCTAATTAATTTGGATGTAAGAGTCACCCAACCAGGCAAAGTCTTAGAACAAGAGAAAACTATCTTAGCACTAGTTACATGCTGGGCAGCTGTGAGAATGTAATGTAAACCTAAATCAAACGATCAAATTTTGTACAATGACACAATTTACCTTGTCAGGAAACTGGGGAACTTGAAATGAATCATCTGCTAGCTAGCCAAACATTTCCGCATATGTGAAATGGCAACAACAATCTTCCAATGCCACTGCAGTGAAAAAAAATGCATCAGCAGGAGCATCAGCAGGTCTAGGAAATACATGGCAGTTCAACAAGGATCTTAGACACATAAGCACATGCACATGCTTGCCGTTCTTCCTAGCATATAAAGAGGTCCTATAGAGTCGTATTCCTCTCAATGACAGCCCTACTTAGATATTTATATGACCATCCTCTGCCAATTTTTGTTGACGTTCCTACGTTGCGTGGAGTATGAAATGAGCAGATTTGCACATGCGATACAGCAAGTGACAGCTGGCCCGATTAGTAGTCTGCATGATGTGTGTTGTTAAGGTGTTGAGCGTTGGCCTCTGTCTTAGAAGCTGCAGATGGAGGAAACACTTCACTACATTATTAAAGGAATGCCTTACCCTAAATCAAACCAGTTATATTTGTATTAAAATAGCATATTGCAATCCATAAAAAAATGTAAACATTTAATCTATGTATTTTTCTAGATTTAGAGGTTTTTATCCCAGCTCTGCCAAATCAAGTCAATAGCTCCAGTAACTCCAATTCCCATGATGCACCATCCCCCCTCCCTTTGGAAAGGGATATGTTTGTGTTGAGAGGCTAACATTAGCCAAGGTCAAAAACACGTTTGCTAGCTAGTGTTAATATTACTTCTCTGAAAGTTCTGGTGGTTTGGGTTGCTTTTTCCAATTAGGCTTCGGCAACTTCATATCTATCTCTGTTTGTCTCTCTATCGCTTCTCTTGCTCTCCGTCTACTTTCACAAGAGCTGAAGCATGCTGCTCTATGGGAACCGGAGGCGAGTACTTTCCCTACTTCTGTCATAGGGGGAGGACGACATTCTATATCAACGTCTCGTAAGCAGCTATATGCACAAAAACAGATTTTCAGACTAAGGGAGGGTGGAATATTTCACAAAATGGAGGTAACATCAATATCGGGTAAAGCATCCCTTTAAAGGCTCCATCACTGCCTGAAGAGCAGAGGACGTTCTGGCATCTTCTAACATTTTGTTTAGGGCTTTAAGTCACACCCTTTCTGGCAGCACTGATTAGCCTCTTTTAAGAGGTCAGAGCAAACATCCATCAGCATAGTTTTGTATTTCTCAGGAGGGAATACAAAAATGTCTCATCAAGGAGCCCTGCCATGAAGAGGTGGTGAATGTGCTATGAGATAGACAATCATCAAGGAAACTGAGAAACAATTAACTCGACCAATAAGCAGCTGCTGCATGCTCTCATCTTCACAATCCAGCAGTAATGTGAGAGAGAGAGAGAGACTTCTGTCATGTAGTTTTAGGACGCTCGCTGCATCCCAGATGAAGGTTGTTCCTCCTCCATCCCCGGGCTCTCTGCCTGTCAGATCCTTAACATTGTGTTACAAACCCATTTCATGATGCATATCAGTCAATATATTCAATTATTTTTTCAACATTTATTATTGTCCACTGGTCACAAAACTGCATGATGTGTTTCACATTCAGCAAATAAACATAATTGTATAATTGTAAGAGACACATTCACACCATCTGTCTAATTATAGAATTAATTGGACAGAATGGACATCCCACTGTTTGCCGTGGTCATTTGACTATTACACCATAAAATGGCTCCTATGGCATTTTAAGGGTTAGGAAGTCTGGGCAGCTGTGGCTGTAACCTAAACTAAAAAGGGTTTGTTTTGTAATGTTACAAGATTATTGTTGAAGTAATGAAATGTGATGACTTACCAACAGTAATATAAAGCTATTAAACCCAAATCGGTCCAACAATCCATAAGTAGCCTCCTTCAGTGACTTGCCATAAGTCGGTATATGGAAGGTAGCACAATGTTCCAGGATGGTCGGAGCGGAGGGCATTTTTGGCACACATAAAAATGGCCCGACCATCCTGGAACGTTGATTTCAATGGGGATGCCCGTTCTATCCAATTCTAATTCTATGGTCTAAACATAAACCAAGTCTCTTATGATAACTAAATTAATACCAAATGTTTGTATGAATGCTATGAAATTGTCTTGTGCTTTTGGAATAAATTGAGGAAATGATAAACCATGGTGTCAGGTAAGTGCTCTGCTACTGCTCATGTTTCATTTGTTGTTGACAAAGATAACCCAAGAGGACTTCAGAAAGCTTAGCAGCAATGGAATCTTTCAGCCCTGGTCTGATTTAACTGTTGTGTTTCAAGGCTATTTGATTAACAGTCCCAGTCCACACAGTACTGTCACCAACAATAGATGGAACAAATCAGTGTTCAACTGTTTTCAACTGTTTAATGACAGTAGCAGCCAGGCAGTTAAACCACTGCAGGACTGGTAGCCATTATCTTTTTATTTTGTCATTTCAAAAAATCATTTTTTTGTAAACATACTGTACAGGTTGGATGTATAAGTTAGATTCTTCATAACATGAATCACACAGTCTCTTTTCTTCAATTGAGGTAATGATTGTTATGCAAGGGTTCTGTATAAGAGAGAACATACATTTTATACTGTCGATTTTCATGTTTTCATAAGTGCTTATTCATAGCGAATATTCTTGAGTTTATGATAACTTTAATTCCAATCTACTTACATCTGTATGGTTGGCAAGATCGGCACTGCTCAGAAGCCTGGATGAGTGTCTTTTGCAACTATATTTTCAAGCGTATGTCTGTTGTGCATGGGCGTCAATTCACCTAAGCTATGACAAAGTCCCTGTATTTAATGTAATTTGCCACAAAACTTCCAAACCTGCTTTTATCAACTAGACAAAGTGGTGCAATGCCCGATTACTGACTAGATATAATTGTCAATGTGATCAATTATTAGACGTCCAAACTATCTGCTGAGAGGGAACATTGGTCCTGAACGTTCACCTGAAGTGAATTCTTCTTTTAGATATGGCTTTCAAATAGATTTCTGGTTATTTTTGCTTGATATTTGCTCTCCATTGTAATGCTAAAAACTACCGGATCAAATTTGGACTCATTAGGTGTGTGTGTGACGCTTTGGCCTTCCTCCCCAGGAGCACTTCAGATTGAGAACAGCGAGGAGTCGGACCAGGGCAAGTACGAGTGCGTGGCGGTCAACAGCGCCGGGACTCGCTACTCGGCTCCAGCTAACCTTTATGTTCGAGGTAAGACAACCCCCCCCAGACACACATTCACACTGCCATACAGGTCACTGCATTAAACAGTAAGGGCCTCTCCCATCACCTCCCGCCATCTGTGTGGTCAACACTAACCCTCTGCACTGCCTTCCACCTAGAGTAGAGGTGACGGTCAGCCTCCTGTGGCCTGCTTCCTGGATCCAGATGCAGTGAAAATCAAACCTGTTGATGCCTGTTTTATGTATGTTTTCTCACTGTCCCTTCCTTTACTGTATTCTTTATCTCTCTGCCTTGTTTTTCTCTCCTGGGTGGTGATTATGTATTTGCTCCACTGCTCTGTTGTTAGATTGCTTGACCCAGCTAACCTCACTGTGACGGGGGGATGTTTTGACTCATCGGGGTGAATCCGAGGTTGGCTGCGGTTCTGCCTCTTTGTTTTGGTGATGCGGAGGGAGGCGGCGGGTGTACATGTGGAGTCTTGCCAGAGGAGAAGCTGATCTCACTGCCGTCCCATGTGGGAGCAGACAGGGAGGAAATTCCCCTAACGGCAGGATACAATCGACTGTGCTGCAACATAAGTCAGCAAGGTGAAATAAAGCCTCGGGGCTTCTCATAAGTAGGCCTTGTCAACAAACAACTCAATTAGCCTCAACCAATATCAGGTTCTCAAAGGCAATTTCAAAGCGCAAGGATGATTAATTACAGCTTTATTCCCTTAATCAGTTGACATTTCCATTGACAATGCTGTTTTGGACAAAAGTGTCTGCTAAATGATGAAATGTAATGTAATGTTTTATGCAGTTCGCCCTAAAACAAATTACTGTCAAAGCTGATGCGTGCAACTTGCAAATTTTGCTCCAGTCTTCAAACATTTGAAACCTCATGTTTAGTTAGACATTTGAACAGGTAACATGTCTCCGTGAGAATCTTTTTTTGATTTCCATGCAATCTGCCATTCCTGAGAGATAGTCATTTTGAGATGTTTCACCAGTGTTTAACAGTACATAGATCCATTTGGGAAGACCTGCCACTAAAAGATATCCCGAATCAACGCAATGCCATATCAACTTCACTTCTTGTCCTTTCCACTGACTGACTCTGCTGTGGCCTGCCGCCGTCATAAATAACATGAGAACCTCTGGGAAACACTGGTCTCAATTGAAATTTCCTGTTAAGATTAAAGTGAAGCAAAAATATATAACTGATTCCTCCTGGCAAAAATGTCGTGTGTGTATGGGAGGCTCATATGTGCAAGAAGATGTTTATCTTTATTTCTCACCACAACAGATGCATACATTTCTCAATAACATTCAATAATGCTCTTTCCCATCATACAAATTGCCTTTGAGAACAAATAAACGAGTAAGAGAAGAAGATAAAGTGCACCTCTTTTGCCATGCATGCACGTGTGCAGTGCCCTTTAGAGAAAATAAAATGTTGGTTTGGTGTGTAACTGTCATTTCCCGCTTTGGCCACTGGGGACACAGTTTCACTGTGTTTCCTGCTTTGTCCGCTGGGGACACTCTGTTGATCTGGGGCACTATACCCCGCTCATCTGTATGGAATATGATTCTGCCACTCTGTGGATACTGACTGTTTTGTCAGACTTTGTATCCATGGATGCTGATTCTGCTGGTGGATCTTCGTTGGGCTTTGTTCCTTGCTGGGTTTGAGCTGGGGGCCTTCTGTGTTGGAGCCCTTGTTTCTACTGCTGTGCTACCCTGCCGGCCCCAAGAGATTAGGGGTCTGACTTGTGGGTCAATAGCGTTTTCAGTGTGTGTGTGTGTGTGTGTGTTTGTGTGTGTGTGTGTGTGTGTGAGTGAGTGTGTGTGTGAGTGTCATGCCCATATATGGATGTCCGTCGGGAAGAGACGTGTGTGTGTATGTGTGTGTGTATATTGGAGAATAGAGCAGTAAGGGAATTGCATGTGTTTTGGAGAGGGTGTGCGGTAAACAGATGGTGTTAACTTTTTTTTTGTAAACAATAAATGCTATAAATCTTTCTGACCAGTTGTAACTGCCGGGTCTGGATTTTACAAAAACATCAATGCTATAAACTTTGTGTCATCTGACATAAATCTATCATTACTTTGCTTCACCTGTTTATTCTCGTTTAAAAATGTTTCGGCACTGTAATCGTTAAGCTTCTACTCCTATAAACTGTGCTATTCTTTTAAAACTATTGTTGTGACAGCAGGATGAAGTCTAAATAGTACAGCCTAAAAAGCATTTTAAATAATACATTATAACCCCATAGTAAAACACTATTTTTCACCCAGAATTTAAAATAAAAACCCCTTTGTGATATAGAGATGGCGTCTTGATGTCGTATGACCAATGGTCCCTGGAAGTCACATTTGTCTCACATGGTTTATAG
>OMOT01000997.1:0-11736 GCA_900312575.1 Acanthochaenus luetkenii
CATAGGCCAGAGTCTAATGTAACTAATACTTTACAATTAGAGGAGACAAGATGGACCTGGGGGCCATCTATCTCCCTTACACCACATGATCATCGATTCATAAGAGCTGAGAGAGAGGGAGACCATACCACACTAGCCCTGCATGTGTATACAGCACAAATACACCAACACGCACACACACTGACATACACTTGGACACACAATGGCATGCACGCAGGCGTGCGCACACCCACACATATGAGCACAGATGCTTACGAGGAAACAGAAGGATGCGTAAGAATGAGAGGGCATGCTGTCATATTAGCATGTGTTAGTATATGTTATGTAGTATAGTGAGTGGTGTGTGTGCTGCATCATGATCATGCCGTTTTTTAAAACCGTAAACCCATGATACACTGAATTCATGAGACACGACAAGTCTTGGATTCTAGGATCGGACCCACGTGTTTGATTTGGTTTATGGTTTGGGGGCGGTTTGAAAGAAAGTCCTTCAACCGGAGGACACGCATTCGCGTGTCTGCAAGTGTATCCGCCCTGCAGGACTGCCCAAGATACTGAGTGCATACCAGCTCCAGGGGTGCTGCTCTGTAGCTGAACATGACCTCTGACCTCCCTGTGGAGAGGGGGGGAGGCAAGAGAAGAAAACAATTTCAATAAAGTATCACAAACTTATCGGTGGCATTTCCTTGCTTTCCTCTGCAATGCAACATGCAGCCTCCTCTGCAGGTCACACATGACCGCATCCTGAAACGGCGTTCACATCTGTGCACCAAAACCTGGTCTGTACCATCCTCTAGTGGTGCAACATGAGAGCTGCACTCAGATCACAGCCACTGATATAATAGAGGGGAAATTAGAGGTAGCTGAACAAATGAGCAAAGAGAAGGGTTCATCTGCAGGTCACCATCTGCCCAGCGACCAACCAAATGCTGGCACACTCAAACCGTCATCTTAAACACATCAATTGACATATTCACACACACACACACACACACACACACACGGCTGCAGAAAATAGCATGAAAGAGAAAAAGAGGAAATGGATACTGAAGAGAGAGAGAGAGAGACAGAGAGAGAATTGAGAGACAAGGGGAGAGACAGAGCAAATGATGAGAGAGGAAGTTAAATGAAGGGCGAAGAGCGGTGTTCATCACACTGTGAAAGAGGTCGCCTCGAATGCTGAAACTGCTTGGCTGAACACTGAGCGGTGAAAAAAAAAACACACACACACAGATGACGAGTCGAATGGAATGAAAGATGATCTAATGTGTTCTTTAATCAGACACATGTGCGCTGTTACATGGAGACACACACCTACTCCAATGTATGGACACACACACACACACACACACAAACACATACAGTACATGCACACGCTCACACGTACATATATGTGTGTACACATCTATGCGTGCACTCATGCATGTATGCACACACAGAAACATGAACATACACACAGGCATACGCGCCACAGACACACACACTGACATTATCCAGCCATCTAAAACATCCTCCCTTCTTAGTCAATACCCAATGCTTATCACCCACACGGACCCCAGTGTATGTTTTGTGTGGAAATAAACCAGTCAAACGGTTACTTTCCCCGGATGTGAGTTTTATTGGGAACAGACTTGGGAGATTCATAGCAGGAGGCCCCCACATCTGGTGCGGTGCAGCTGATCCGTTTAAAAATTAGTCAGGCATTGACCTGGGCAGCCTCCCAGCGGCTCGGCAGCCTTTGGGGTCCTGACTTTAGGTTAACACAAATACGGATTCTATCAACGCGGCGTGGATCAGGTTTCGGACCACAGAGGGGGGGAATGAAACCGTAAAATATTTCTTCCTTTGAAAACTGGAGTCAGCTCAACTGGCGGGGTTGAGTGGGGAGAAGACTGTGTTTGAGTTCACTTTTGAAGTGGGGGAGGTTTGTAGACTTTTTCACTGTTATGCTAAGCGAATTCCTTTGCAAAATGTATACATGCATGCGCCCACAATGTGCAAACACACTTACACACACACACACACACACACACACACACATTTATATTACATTGAGTTCTTGACCTCTAACCCTGACCCTAAACCGTAAGTCTAAAATGACCTCTTTTCAGTTCAAATTGATAAAATACCATCACTTTAGAGGATTTTACTCATTTTTATTTTCTCCTGACAATAATTGGTACAAAAAAAGAAGAAATTCTGTAGGCTTTCTTTCATTCTCCAAGCCCTAAACCTAAGTGTGCAGTACATGCCTAAAAATACACTAATCTTGATCAAATCCTATGTCTGGCCTGAACTGTTATCCTAACCCTATGAATAAACTTAATCCTAAAGGTGTCCCAAAATGAATTCTCACTGACCATCTCATGACCATTTGGACCTCACTTAAAGGTTCAAAAGTGTTAGGGTCCTGAAAGTTTGTTTGGTTTTTCTGTTCCATTTCTGGAGGAACACTTCCAAGTGATACCATGGCCTTCGACACCGCTATGCTCATATGAGGCTCATATAAGCTTGGTCTAACCAGATTGACTAAAGTTGACTAAAAGCACACTTATTTACACCAGCCGCCCCGGGGACATATGAGATGTACAAGTCAGTGACATCCAAATGACAATAATGATGGGTTTCTTTTCATTCCATTGATCATACATGGCCACTGAATATTCATAGGGGCCACAAAACTGTGGCAAATGTGATTAAACACACACAGAGAAACACACACATCCCCTGCCCCCTGAAAAACCCTATACTTGCATGTGCATACACACACCACAAAAAAAGAATGTGGTGAGCTGCACTTTGTCAATCCAAAGTTTTTGGTCGATTGGCATTGGTCACGTCACTTGGCTTTTATATGGTCTGTAGATTCCAAAATGTTATTTTTTTCATATATTTTTTGGACCACATACTAATCCAGTGATGTTTAGCAATACAAAGTGTCCCATCACCCACCACCTTCACTTCCGATGGAAACAGAGAAAGTAGGCCCTGATAGTTCAAAAAAGTATGTTATATATATATTTATATATATATTTCATGTGGATCTCCTACACAAAGCTGCCAGACTTAGCCACATATCATTTAAAATTACTTACAATTTAGCTTTAGAGCTGCTACATTTTCTTACTTTTGAGATAATACTAGTGGCCTACTGTCACTCATGATAGTGTATGCTAAAGTATTAGAATTGAACACCGTCAATGAGTCAACGATCTATCAGGGAAAAATGGATGATTGTAGTGTCTATGTTCTCATCACTTTAACAGCTAAGTTGACCAATGGCCCATGGCTGCAGAACCAGGAGGAGCTGTATTGTACCAAGGCAGCTTGTTGTTCCACTGTAAGCTGGATAAGCATCTGCAACTGGCCATGGTACTTATGGCAACAGTGGCAACATTTACAACACTAATATTCCGTTTAAATATATTTGCGTTTAAATGCCAGATCCTGTGTACAATAACCTGGATAAGCTGGTAACAATTTGTTAAAGCCAAATGTATAAGGTACATGGGATATTATATATATATATATATATAAGAGTATCTGCTATTCTGACACATGCTGATTTTTTTTATTGTTTAATGTTGGTTTCTGCAGTCTACCCAAGCTCAGTGTAGCTGTTACCAGCATACTTTGCTGGATTCTTCAAAATGAATCAATTTCAGCAACTGGGACACAACCATGGTGTCTTAGGAAAAGGAAACAGGGCTTTCACTGCCATAGCATAAAAGTAATGGGATTGTGATATACAAAATATGAGAAAATCTTTTTTTTAGCATTTATTGAGGTGTAAGTTATGATATGGAGGATTGGTTCACAATGTGAAAAAATAATCATTTTTTCTTTTCATTGTGGCTTTAATCCTGTGTGCATGGATACAGGGATATTTGAGATCCGGTTATTAAAGGTGCATAGCTTTCTGTATGCCAAAATATACCTTAACCCGGAAATGAGCCAGTGCCCGAAATACTGTGCACATGTAAATGTAGACACTGAATGTGGGAGAAGGGGAGAGAGGGGAAGGAGGCAAGGATGTATGATACACACTGCAAGTTATTTGCTGTAATCTAAATGTGCTTTACATGTTGCCAGATGGGACATTCCAAAGTTGCTCAAGTGTTACCTATACTACAGCTACTTTGCCAGCACCTTTGGGAGACAAAGTAGTGCAGATAGTAATTTAGTTGTGTGTCTTTGACAGCATGATCACAGTTCGTGAAGCTCTGGCATTAAATCTACAGATCAATTGAATTGAGAGATAATAACTTGTGGTGGAAGTGATCGACTATACAGTCTAAACAGTTTACCCACTTCTGATCACACAGTGACACGCTGACGCAGTGGCTTGCCTTCCCGATTCTCGCTCTGTCAGAAATAGAGAAATGTAAAAAATGAAACAGGCCGACGCTCCGTGACAATCCATTTTTAGTTTGAATACATTTTATTTTTATTATAAGTACAGTTCAGTAGTTACAAAACGAAGCATCTGCCATGAGGATACAGCGAAACGAAAAGAGTGTTCAGCTCACAAGACAGGTTTTGTACATAATATGTGGGGTGGAATGCTCATTATAGCTGGTTCAGAGAAGGAGAGAGCCCGACCGAGACTCTGGCCACTAATCTCCCATCTTTACACCCATGGAAAACAAAGATAGGGTCAGAGGTCAGAGCCTAGAAATAGAGATCCAGTCGTCTGATTGGTCGACACCTCCAGCAGGATACTTCTGATTGGTTTACTCAGACCATATTCCCAGAATTCCTCCTTCAACACCCAGCTATATTTCCCCTTACTTCTCACTATTCATATTTCACACTGTTTATTTGTGTCTTTTTTTTAATCCCCTCTCTGCCTGTCATTTTGGAATTGGAAGAATGATGAACTGTAATCTAGATAGAAAGCAAATGAAAAGGAAACAAACACAAAAAAATAATAATCAGAGACTGTACTATAAATGTGTGTCTCTGCAGCAAAATCTCATCCTCGAGTTGGAATTTGAGCGCTGAAAATCACCCGGCCAAAACCAGTAGTGGGCCTGGACTGCAGGTCAAAACGGGATGTGCATACAAAACAAATCTGGGTAACAATTTGTCAAAGCCACATACAGTATAGAGGTTGTTCAAACCCCAAAAAAAGTATTATATTTGGACTGTACATACCGCATCAGAATTTTTCTCTGGGTTCACCAAAAATGACATAGAAACATTTCACAATGCCAAGGGACACACAAACACACAGTTTAGTTAGTTAGCTAGTTTTGTACTGTATAGGTTGGATTTATAATACTATCACAGTGCAAAATACTTCTGAGAACCAAAAGAAGAAAGGATGGAGAAAGTCCCTCTATGCGTAATGGATTCTATATATATATGGGGGAAATATGTTCGTAGCACAGGAGACGATTGTCAATCTTTTTTCCTCTTTTTTGATCGGTAAACGGAGAAGGCAATAATGTACAGGACATGTCAAACAAAATAAAGAAAATCAAATCAACCCTACGTCCTACTGTCTAGCACAGCTACAGAGCTACAGAGCTTTGCAGAAGCAATAACAGATGACTTGTGTCTAAGGCTATACACAATATGTATTTTTTCCAGTTTTTTTAGTTCTTTTTTTTGTCATCTTAAAGTAAATACATCAACCCATTTTCAGTAGTCAGTAACACTGTGCAACAATGATTGGTGGCAGTATTTTACAAACCTATGCGACACAGGAGTCCTTGAGGTTGACATGACAGATGAAGAGAAAGGTGTGGGGGTAAAGAAATAAATTGTTCCCCTTTTTTGTTTTTGATATCTTTTTTTGATATTTTTTTAATTCTCTGTCAAACTCCAGAAGAATGCCTACCTGTCCGGGACGTGGCTGTGTAAACTACTGTCACTTCTTCGCTTTTACATCTCACAAACATTTTTAAAACGTCATTTTCACTTTTTTTAACTACTGTATATCTCTCTATGTACATTAAGCGCCTACGGGCGCTGTGTTGAATGATATAGAACAAGGAAAAACAAAAACAAAGGTAGCCATGTAGCAGGGTGAGGGCCTATGCTTCAGCCATATGTCTTTATGTTAGGGAGGGGTAATGTGGTAGATAACATTTAGGGCAGTTTGAAGATATTCTGTGTCTTCTCCATAATCATCAACAGCATCATCAGCAGCACCAAAATCATCATGTCAACTATGGGTACGTTTTACCTACCAACAGTAACACCATGCTTGTTTCTGGGAACAGATTGTCATATGTTGCCAAATTAGTTTCACAATTTCTTCCTTGATCTGTATTTGTGACATGACTCCGACAGCTGATAGGAGAGCCAGAAGTGACGGCTCCGGCCTGACGGTAAAGTGTGCTTGGTCTCTGTCAACAGTCCAGTCGAGTTCATTCTATTCTATAGTAGAATACATTCCAGGTACAATATAATGGTGGTCCATGGAGTCTTCTTCTGACTTCATTTAACAGGAGGTAAGAGTCCTCGATAGGTAAGCATGTGATTAAGCACTACAGTTCAGTCCTACTAAAATTAAAAAATTAAAAAAAACAACAACAACAACGTTCTAGGTCAAGGAATGTATCAGAGATCATGGGGCCAGTTACAGGGAGCGCTATCAGACGGGTAGTTTCATTGAAAAAACATCAGATCAGAGAAAAGACAACAAAGACAGGGGCATTCAGACCACAGGAGACAAAACAGGGAAGTTTCCGTCACTTTGTTTAGTGTCCAAGGACCCTTGCCAAAGTCATTAGGTCCGTCTCGCAAATCCATCCCCGAGGGAAACCGTCCCAAACGTTCATATAGTTCACAACTTCTTGTGAATCTGATGGTAGTATGCAGGTTTTTCCATCTTAAATAAAGTCTTTGTTATAGTGTATTCCTTCATCATTTATCCATCATCCTTCTCCTCCTCATTGCCTTCACATCATCCTCATCCTCATCATCCTGCCTTGCTCCAGTGCGGGCCGTTAATCTCTGTTTAGAGCGCGGGTGTCCAGCCCCTCGGGGTTGCTTTGGTTATGGTTGTTAGGGTGGTTAAGGTCGTTGTTAGGGTGGTTGGGGTCGTGGGTCAGCGCGGGGTCATGGGTCATGGGCTGGTCCTCCTCTCCTACCCACAGATGCACTACGGCCAATAAGAGAACAAGAGGCAGATTAGCACCACGGACCCAACACACTGACCCCCACCCTCCAACAAACACACACACCCTCAGCAAAACATTGTACGGACAGTGGTGGAAAGTATTGGGACAGCGGGGCCAAAGGCCCGTTTGGCTGTAGAAGCAGCAGTATACCTGTAATACGGATTGACACTTGACACAAAACAGCAAAACAGCTTTTGTTCATGGGTCTTTGTTGGCCTCTGCATTAATACTCAATTGTGCTGAATTGGATGACTTTTCCGAGACCCAATTTCTATACAAACCAATATTGTAAGGTTTTAAAATTCATGCAAGGAAACATTATTTATCATACATTTTTACCCCTTTGATTGACAGCTTGATGGTCCTCTCTTTGACCCCCTAAACCCATTTGGTGTTTCTAGTGTTAAGTCATGTAAAAACAAGGCAAAAGCGAAAAAAGGCCCTTTAGCTCACAGTCCCAATACGTTACTGCCTTTACAGAAATTCCTTCTTACTTGTTACATTATCATAAACATTGCTGATATGTGGTTAGTATTGATGCATTCTTGCCTAGTACACCTGTCACTCTAAATTAACTACTAGCAAGTGAAGAAGCTGCTTTTAAAATGGGCAAGGCTAAGTAAAAAAAAAGGTTAGAGCTTTCATCAATGTGGTTTAAAATATGACAAACAGTGAGAATGCTGCATCCACTGTACACATCTGAAATGTATTTCTTCATGATGGCCTGCACACAGAAGCTTACATTGTGAGATTGTGATGCGGTGCTCATCGCAATAAGCATTTCTAAAACAATACGAGACACTAACACATTATGGATATGACAACTGGAGAAGTTTCATACTTGTTCCAAGCAAGTTTGTTGGCTCGATAAGTGTGATAGCACAGTGGGTGAGAACTGAAGAGAGTAATTCTCACTCTCTCTCTCTCTGTGAGACAGTAAGAGATGCTTATCTGTAATTAGGTCCCACAGCAGCGGCCACCAAATAATGCAACTTATATGCCCCAGCCCCTCCTTTTTCTACACTTTCATTCAACTCAGCAAATTATTTTGCAATAAAACGTCATCGAACACATTTGCATGTCATGTTCTTTTAAAGTGCCGTTATGAATCTGACAAAACCAAATTAAAACACGGGTTTATCTGAGCCGCGCTCTCGCACAGACGGAAACGGATATCAAAATGAAAGGAAGTGTCGCGGTAACAGAGGGAAAATAAAGAGCTGATAACATGATAAAACATCTCTTAGATTCAACACCGAGTAATGACTCTGGCTCTTGCTGTCTCTGCTTGGAGCGAACAATCCCAACATCACTCTGCAACCAACATCTACAGCATATTTCATAGGCACTGCTTTTAATCCTCCACCACTCGCCTCAGTGACGATTATAAAGGGGAATTACCAAAGCTGTTTCCTTATCCTAATGGTAATGCTATAAGAAGTGGATATCTAACTAACAACTGGAGATTAAATCTGATTCCTAATGCACACTTAAAATATCCTAGACCATACAAGCCTGATTTACATGACTAGTTGGAATAGTGTAAACAAGCACACAGTTTTCACGTCACATCTACAGCACAGCTCAGATTATGGTTTCATACTGGATGAGGAGATAATTTCATAACCAACTTTCACCACAAGATGGCAAACTAAGCCAGTAAATAAGACCAAACCAGTCAAGTATTTTACAGCAGGCAATACCTTTGCATTTATACCAGTCATTTCCTAATGGAAGAAGATTCAGTCTCACCATTTCTGTCTTCAGAGTCGTAAATCAAGCACTACTACCTGTACACACTTAGTGAAAAAGTACCTTGAAATGAATGAAGCCATCAGTAAACCACAATCACTTGATGATGACTCCCTAACATGTATTATTTACTTTATGTCCAAGAGCCATATTCAGTAAAATAAAGTAAAATAAAGTTAGCTTGTTTGCATCTTTAAATAGTGTCTGGTCTCTCCAAAGGGCACTTCCTGCCTTTGATTTCCCTGTAAAGAAACTTCCTGTAATGAGCTCCAGATTAGGCCCCATATTTGATTTTCACTGTTCATTAACTAAGCCACCTGGAATGTTATTATTTAAGCACGCCGCTCCTTCTCCCCAAACAACTGCCGCTGCGAAGGGGGAGATATTTCCTGGCCAACTTTATAGATTTAGCATCCTAGTTTTTAATTTCCCATCCGGGCAGGCGGCAGATGCACCTCACAGACAGAGAGAACCTGCTCGGCATTCATTTATCACCTGAATGCAATGTTTATCTACCTGTTCTCTTCAAAGACTGGATGGATGCACGTTGGTGACCCTATGCTGTTGATCAAAATCTATCTTAGTATAATGTTGATAAATGACTGAACTATGTAGGCCAGCTGTAATCTCATATCTGAGCCTATTTGCAGAAAAGCACAAAGCTATTATGCCTAAAACTCACTGAAGACACAATTCGGAAGAGTAAAGGCGCCCTCTTCTGGTGTGCTGGGAGATAGCAGATGGAAACAGTGGTGGTTATTGGGAAGGGGGGAAGGCCTAGGAAAGGAAAACATATGGTGTGAGGACACATAGCTCCAGGATCCATCCACTGTTAATACATGTGTCATGCTTAACAGAATGGATAAATGGGAAGGAGGATGGAACAATGGCCTACCACCGCACTCCGAGCATGTGTCGGAGACTGCCTTGGGATATGGTGTGTGTGTGTGTGTGGTCTCAGAGGCCTCACTTGACATTAATAGCAGTCTGTGAAAGCATCAAACAGTAGGCACTTACCAAGCTGCCATTTTGCACCCTTCTAATCTTAAGACCGGTGTGGCACATTTGATGCTACAGCTACCAAAAAGGAAATTGTGGCGCCTCTTTTTTAGGGACTTTACACAATCTCCTTTCCGTCCTGGATAACCATTAGGGTTTGGCCCATATGGGTTTTCGGAGGCCGATACCGATATTTTGTGCCCGTATTCATTTCAAGCCTCTGAAAATAGCAAATATCATAACGTAAGCACTGGGAAATTATGTACAGTAAAACAGTAAGGGAATGCAGGAAATGAGCAAAAACTCCTGTTGAGTAAAAATCACATCCTGGCGAGGGACAAAACATTGAAACCACTGCAGTACATGCAATGTTACCCGTATGGACTTCCCCAGAGCATATAGTCGAGCTCTGTGTAACCTCTCAATGCCACTGAAGGTGGCTGTGGCTCCTTTGTTCCCTCTCCCAGGCATCCGGGCCCTACACTAGCAGAAAGTGTTGTTCTTGGCACAGCCCTGTCTCATTGTACAGCCCAGTATTTATAAATATGTAAATATGAGCGGCACCAGGCAGAACACGGCCCGCTTGTATACACCGAGGAGGGGCGGCGAGGAAGTGAGCCCCCCAAAATCGTATTTTTAGATGGTTTTAATGAATACAGGATGTTTATAGTTACCATTCCCTGCGATTCGCACAAAAGAGTAGAAAAATTCACACACACACACACCATCCCTCAAAGCTCTACTAAAGGAGAAGAAGATAAGCACAGTTGTGGCAAAACGCAGCGGGATAGTTGTGCTCTCAGTCTGTTTTCCACTCTGATCCCTATTAGACAAATAGAGGACGGTGTTAAGGTGCAACAAAGAGTGACAAAAAGTGTTGGGGCGGAGAGCGGGCGAGAGAGAGAGAGAGACGAGATGTGCAAAAGTAATACGAATGCTGTATCAATGCACGCGAGGAGCAGGTAAAAAAAAAAGCCTGTTTTCTGTTGTCTGTGACAATGTGTGTGATGACTCCATGTCAACTTGTTGTCTTTTTATACACTCGGTTTTGTTTGCCTGCAAACATGTGTGAGGCAGGAACGAAGGAAAGACGTGGAGAAAAAAATAATCAGAAAGTGAGTAAAAAGGGAAAAAGATAGATTGGAGTTGGGGTAACAGAAGGATGAAGTGAATGTCAGTGGCCTCCTTCTATCTCTCTCTCTCTCTCTCTCCAAAACTATTTCTGAGGCTAAAAGATTGCCGGCTTGATAATACCTCTGCTGAGCAATTTAAGACCAAACACTCTGATGCTACAATCTGTCTTCTCTGCCTGATAGCGCTTTTCTCCCCTCTCCTCTCCAAATTACTTTCTTTCATATCTAATTATATTTGCTAATGATCTTATAAGAGAATAATGGAATGTGCTTGATCTATTACCTTTTTTTTTTTTTTTTTTCCATACATAAATACAATGCAGGGGGGAAATGACTATTGGAGACAGGAGGAAACATATTTATTTATTTCCGATGTTTTTGATGAGAGGGAAAATGAAGCTGGGAGCTGCAGGGTCATTAATGGGCGATGAACACAGAGGTCATCTCTCACGTTGTCTTTGACATTTCTCTCAACTGACGCGCTGAAACGATCACAACCTCATCCACACGCTCCGATCTAACCCCCTTCAGTGATCCTGGACTTCAAAATGTCTCGACAAACCAATGTGTTAAGATTTTCCAAATCACACGACAATAGTAGTCCTAATTATCTTCACCCCTTTCAAATGACGGCCTGCTGGCCTTCTCTTACAAACCAAAATCCATTGGCCTTTCTACTGAATAACCCTTCTCTCTCTCTCTGTTGCCAAAACCCCTGT
>OMOT01000998.1:0-10412 GCA_900312575.1 Acanthochaenus luetkenii
CAGCAATAATAATTATATGCATTGCAGACATAATTTCCTGAAGATGATTTTGTGGCCTACTTGAATAAACTAGCGACCTCATTTTATCTTAGCCAACTCTGTGCAATGACTAAAACTTACTCAAACTAGCACTGCTCTGGGTAGCAGGGGGTGAAACAGAGTAAAAGTGGGGTAAAACAGTGAACTACTCACTTCCAAAAATAGCACTACAACACTGGCTGCAACTATTTACAGGAGCCATACCCAGTGTATTCGTGTGAAGTAGAGGTATAGAGAGGGCTGTGTGCTATGCTAATGAGTGTTTGTGTGTGCGTATGTGTACGTATGTACTGTATGTGTGTGTGTTTGTCCACGCACTAGGGGAGAGAGTGGCTGAGAGCTATTGGAGAGCTATTAGCACAGACCACAGGAGGGAAGGGAGGAGGCAGCTGGGTAAAGGCCCAGCAAGTACCCTACTCACTGGGCCTGGAGGTCTTAAACAGTGGGTGGCATCAAAACAACAGGGCACATACTCTTAGACACATATACTCCTCTGCCTTCCATGTCTCTGCTCCTTTTTTTCCTCCTCCTGGTCTCAAGTGGCATCCAGAGGTGGCAGCCATATACGAGGGAGGGCAGCTCAAGTTCCATTTCCAGACCAGCAGCTCAATAGTCAAGACATAATGAGCTTTAGCATTGCCACTCTGCCTGTTACAGCAGCTCATCTTCCCCACCACAGGCACCTAGACTCTGGGATCCATGGTAGACTGTGTGCTTGCTTGGATGTGTGTGTGGATCTGTCTATTGCTCCTCGGGTGAGTTAAGACTTGGGCAAATGATCTGAGCCTCCTCTTTAAGTTTCAGGACAAAGCCAGCCTTACAGCATTGCCTGTGTCACAGTGTAAGAGTTAGTCATGCACAGACAGGTGCTCACACATCCGGGAAGGCACACGTGCATGTGCATGTGACTTGACTTGCGCATGTGCACATGCACACAAACACACACACACACATACACTCACTGCACCTACTGTATATAGGAAAATAAAACCATAGCATCAAACAATAATAGACAAAACTACTGGGCCTCCTGCAAAGGGACACAGTGGTGGAGGGCTGCTACATTTCCACCTGTTGAATCCACCTGTGCCTCTTTTCCATGTCCAGTAGCCGATAGTGTCTCTCTGAGAGAGAGTCAATGGAGGGCAGATTTGATCAGGGATCAGTCTTGCTCTATGACTACACATGTAGAACTAAACAGGGCGTGACATACAGAGCTGTCCACTGATGTCAGAGCAGCTCACTGCTGTCACTGGGAACAGAGTCATGGCCTGGGGAGCTCAGTGAGTCTGTGTATGTGTGATGGTGTGTGTGTGTGTGTGTGTTTTAGTGTGTGTGTGTGTGTGTGTGTGTGTACACAGTGGGCATAGCTGTAGAAGCACTGAGTCACAGAGGAAGACAGGTGAGCAGAGAGAGAGGCCCCTGGTAAGTCCCTCCACCTCCGCCACTTTCCCTACATATACAGCTGTAGAGTCTTTGTATGGATGTGTCAATTCTGTGCCCGTGTGCATGGTTGTTCAAGTGTATGTGATCACGACGCTCCTCTGGCCCTATTTTAAGGCCTGTGACTCATGGAGGGCCCGGCCTCCACAGGCCCATTGGGCTGATGATCAGACGTGGCAATTAAAGCCAATCTGTGAGTCAGTGTGGCATCAGGAGAGCCATCTGCTTCCAGCCCTGTAGCACTCACTCTGGCCTGTGGGACCACTTGGTGGGGTCACAGCTCACCCAGTTTGTAGAGAGATGGTAACAGCATCTAAAGAACAATCTGCTGTGTAACTCTAATTCAATAGAAACCTGCTCTACTAACAGAGCTATTCTGCGTGCCACTGCTACTTCTCATGAGCGCAGTAAAAAACAACAATGGGATCTGTCTTATGGACACCCACAACTCACAACACCTCACCAGCTTCTTACTGCAGGACAACATTTCTTACACCTGCTCCAGTGCAGCAACCAAAAAGAGGGGTAAACATTGCACTGGCCATGGATTGAAATGGGAAATTCATACTAGTGGAGCAGACACAGTGTTAAAGATACGATATTCGAAAAAGAGAGTTCTGGACCTGCTGATGATGGCTGAGCTCGGCTACCCAAATTACCTCATCATCCACACATGAATAAATTACCTATGGCCTGGAAGGAGAGAGTGTCTGGCTCACTCAAGAGAACGGTTGAGAAGGCCTCCTCCACACTTTCAAACAGTTGGATCCTGGATCCTGGACTAATCTTGACACTATCCAAAAGGTGAACGCTCCTCTCTCATGACTTTACATTGAGCCAAGTGTTAACATGGTGCAACACACCCTGGACTTGACTGTCTCTATGACAATGACCACTCATATAAGAGGTGTTTGTTTTTGGGAAGACCTTAAGGGACAGACCATCTCCCGCAGGATCTCCAGATCAGCCCATTCTCCACCAAGACCTCAAAGATCAACACACAGGATGCCCCTGGGTGGCAACATACTGTATGTACTCTGGACCACCAATCTAGCAAAGGTTGCCTCAGCTTCAAAACTTCTAATCTCTTATAATCTCTGCCAGCACATTTTCATCCCCCAGCAGCGGACCCTCCACTGCAGGGGCTAAAACCTGGGAGGCTGCGCTATGCTTGGGCTGTGGAAGGTATTTCAGGCCCATGCCCTGAAGTGACCTCAGTGGCATTTATCATACACATGGTTGGCTCTGCCCATTTTTTATGGGGGCATGCAGCCCTCAGTAGCAGTCACTATCATATCCAATTCACAGGTCAGCAGCTCTCTATCCCTATATCCCACTTGCTGAGAGGACAGCTACTCCCTGTCCCGTTGTATCCTTTGTTTAGAGGACAGCACCCCCCAATTCCTGGAAAAGATTGAATGTTGTGTCATTTGGGATTTCACCTCATTTAAATCTATTTTTTTCCCACGTGGGCATCAGGAGCCAAATTCAAGTCAGTCAGTCATCAGATACCACTATATACCATTGCACTATCAAATTGATTTGCAGAACTTGAAAAAACAACTGTACAATATATATATGTTGTACATGTTTATATTAGTTTCCTTTAGTTTATTGATTAGTATCTAAATAAGATACAACTAAGTAAGTTCAATAATAGTGAACACTGCTAGTCAATACCTGGTAGTTGTTGAGTTGTCCCTTCATAGTTTGTTCTGAGGTAACACAAAACAGCCTTACAGTCTTGCTAATGTAAGATTTGCAACTGTAGTGGCTAATCTATGTGTGAAGAAAAAAAAGATTGCAGGTTAATACTTTTGTTCCAACGACAGTACATTGAGCTAGCAAAGCATCTTAGCGTAACATGTTTGGAATTTAAGTATGGGCAATGCTAATGAAACACTTTTGCAAATAGGCTACTATGTTATGATACTCATGCATACATTTGTAGACAAAGCCCAAATGGCTAAAATATGTATATTTGATGAGGCACAGTTATGGTCCATGAGAATGAATATGAATGGCATACAATATAGTATTAAATTGATTGATCTATTCATTTTTTCAAATTCACACAGCAGGCAATTTACAATTAAAACGATTTTCACCATTCATCAGAAAATGTACAATAGAAGACATAACGTGCCATTCACAAATGACTGTTATTTAATTAATAAGACTCTTTTTGAAGGTCGGCTCTTTTGGATTTTTTCCATAGAAAGAGCTATGGAAACAGAAATTTATGATAATGACTTGGAGTATTTTAAGTGCACTTTGGAGGCACTGGAAGCTATGTGCTAAATCCATATCAATTATATGTTTAGGAGTATATTTTCATTAAATATACATCTAAATAGAAAAGTACACACAGTGTAACTTGTAATTAGTTTATTTGCTGAGACATACACAAAGGTATGCGTTTCACCAGAGGGGTCAGAGCACGGCGTCAGTGGTATCCCTCAATCAGTAGGAGTATCTTGGATGAGGACAATTCAACAAGGACAGACAACACTAGCCATTATGGCAGCCAAACCTATCATCTTCCAGGTATGGGACAGTCTCTCGAACTACCAAGCCACCCTGAAGGCTTTCGTATTCAGTAGCAGCAGCAGCAGCTGCGGAATACAAAAATTACCTGTTGGGCCGATTCCTGTTTACTTCCACACAGGAAGAGAAAGATGATTTAAGGCTTTTGAAATGTCATTTCCTGTCGGTTAGGTATGTATGATGGAGTGTTTTGTTCTGTCTCAGGGACTGCTGGTAGAGGTGGAGATATGGAGGGTACCACAGTGTTATCCCACACATCTTATCTGCTGAGAAAACAGATCTGACACAGCTGATGCGTGTGACAAGCGAGGCATGTGGTGACAAGACACCAAAAACACACAGAAAAAAAACACCCACCAACCACCACAAACCTACCATAACACCACACACACACACACAGACTATTATTATTATGTATATGAGAAAGAGACAAACTCACGTGTTAACGTGACTCCCCTCTATTGCCCCCAAAATCACCCACCCTCTGTCCTCACTGTACCCTTGCTGCACTTGCCACTGTCCTCTCCTCTCCTTAATCATCCCTTCCCTCCATCCTTTCACTACTTAAGAGTCTGACTCACTGGACCTGAATTGCTTTGTCCGTCATGACATCTGGGGTAGCTGGATGACTGAGTGCTATGTCTCTCTCTCTCTCCCCTGATGGGACCCCTCTAACATCTTTATTCCTAGTTTTTCAGTGTAGCATAATGACCTCCAAGAAGCAGCCCTAATGGAGCCCTAATGGTCATTTATGCCATGGGAGGCTCAGAGGGCACGGCTGTGGAGGCAGGGAGTCACAGAGGAAGACAGGAGAGCAGAGAGAAGCTCCTGGTAAGTCCCTCCACCTCCGCCCCTTTCCCTTCATACACAGCTGCTGAAACGGAGTCTTTGTGTAAATATGGCCATTTTTAGTGTATGTGTGTGTCTATGCGACTGTGCGTGTGTATGCATACAAACAACTGGTTGACAATAGACTGTATGAATGGTGTATCTCTTCTATTGATGTTCCCTGCCAAAACACATGCACGTATGCACACTACCATTTTCCATCCTCTTTCCTCGTCTACCTTTTCTGCCACCACTTCGCTATTGTGATAAGCTACATAAGCTTGTTAGTTTAGTTTATTTCTAGTCATGTTCATTTTAACATGAGGGCTTTTCACACTGTAACATTATTAACCTAGGGTTATCTTTAAAAACACCATAAGACTAGAGTTCAATGTACTTTAAGGCCGTGATCACATAGGACGCTTCTTTGGAGGGGCCTTAACATTTTTTCTAATAATTTTAAAGGTCTGGTGGCGTCAGGTGTGCTTTGGATGTGGTGCATTTCGGGAAACTGCTCTGGACAGTCCAAGTTGCCATACTAGACATTACAGCAATGTCAGACAGAGAAACAATTGCTTGGAGGGGAATAAGCAACCTCTTAGTTTCCCCGATGAGTAACATCCTCCGTTTTCAGAATGGGCTCCTCATACTCTTCTTCAAGAGCAAGCAGAGCAATTGCTAACTTCCTCCTGTCCGTTTTTATTTTCAATGTTATCAGCTAGCTAACACTAATTAGATTGTTGCATAGCAACCGGAATAATGTAACGCTCCTTACAGCTCTTGCTTTCTCTGTAACCAGCAACGCACACAGCTGCGACTTGCTCCGCTTTACACGGAAAGTCAATGGAAGTGAGATAAATGCAACTTTGCTCTAGGAGGCACAAGTTCAGGAGAAAAGGCGTTTGCTCAAGTTGAAATTTTAAAACGTACCTGATGCAGTAAAGCAAAAGCCGGTGAGATGAACACCTCACTCCTGTCACCAAAGACATGTTTTTTGACATGATGCTATATTTTGAATCTCTCCCTTTCTCTTCAGCTGCTACTGATGACCAATTCATGATTGCAATACAGGAAAGGATCTTAATTTCAATTAAACTAAATCATTTTATTTTATTACCAACAGCTAAGATTCTAGAACATTTCCCAATTCTTCTCTTTTGAAGGTATCTAAAATCAACACTCCCTTTGACTGTGAGGTCCCTTCATGCCTCATTTTACTTCAAAGGTACATTTTCAACATTAAGCTCAACTCTGGGTAACTTGTACGGTACATTTGTCTTGTTGGACACGAGACCATATTTAAAGAATATCCTTAAGTAATTTGGCTTTATTTGGGAGGTGGGGTGGAGGGTAAATCTGTTTCAAAAGGTTGAAAGGTGTGGTTATAGTTGGGGAATGCAGTTGTACCAGTTATGTATAAGATGAGGGGGTGTGCAAGGGGTAAAAGAAAGGATAATGCTCAATTCAAAGGGGGTTGGTTCAGGCATTGACAATGAAGGTAGAGCTTCAACGCAAGATCAAAGTGCAGAATATATTTTAGTGGATTTATTTTATTTCAAAACCACATGATGACAGCAGTAGAGTAACACAAGTCTAAGTCCAAGGGAATGGTATTTTTTAGAAGTAATGGTGGTACCACCCCTTGTACAAGTGCCAGGTGTCTTCATCTTACAACAAAATTGAAACACTCACATGTCACTGTTTCATGAATACATTACAGCCTCTTCTGCTTTCAGCTGACACAATACTACTGCTTGCATCAAAGTCCTGTATGTGCATCAACACAATCTGACAAAATGTTCTGAAATCTTCTGTCTGGCACTGAGATGACTGTTGGTTTGATCTCATTGTGTCCCAACTAACCCTACAAACCTGGGTTATTGGGGGTAAACTGTTCACAGGAAACAGAGTATTGTGCATGTACTGTAACTGTACCCACGGTCACAGAAGAAAGCCATTACTTTGTGTTTAATGTTGTAAGGTAGTCATCTAAAGCAGGTTTTGCAGCTCTAACATTTCATTTGTTATTTTTGGTGTGTTGTTGATCACTTGTTACAATTCCTTACCATTTGTAATATTGCAATAAATGATAACAAACACAAGTTGGTCTTCTTGTACGTTGCTAAGTTCAGCAGCTCTACACCTTCAGCATAGTCTTTCAACATCAACTCTTAGTTCAAGTATGATGCTGAAAAGATGGTGCCACAAGGTAAACGCCATGTAATTACAGCAGTGCATATGAAATGCAGCTTGGGCAATCTCCTTGGGATATACAAATAATTCTGAGTACATTCCTTCATCAAATCCTTCATTGCTCCCTATTAATCTCCACCTTTAGGGAATCATTAAAAACGCCTATGGATTCATTCTTAAAACACTGAATGTTGGATAAAGACATTGCATAACAGAAACAGCTCATAAATACAACATTGCTGCAGAAAGATTCTAACTGTGCATTTGTGAGCAATGTGATTGCTGTCCTATAACAGCAAACAGGCTATTTGTTGAAAAATCAGGTTTTATATTTGTAAGCGCTGTATGAGTTAGAACTTTTGGATGTACTTCAAACTTACCTGATGAGTGCACCGACATGCACCCAATAATTCAAAAAGAGTCTTCACTAAACTGGATGGCAGCTACTTACAGTAAACCAGAAGCACATGGCCTAATTGTCCCAACTTGCCCAGTCCAAAGGTATTCTATTTTCCCATACACCTTACATTCCTATATCCTATGTTTCTGCCCTGTCATGCCCCATCCTCAAAATGTAGATAATATACTTCCTGCATTATTGTCCTGCTATCAAGTTGGTCATCATCTTTGTTTTTATCTCCTATCACATTATGAAGTGAAAAAGACAACAGGTAACTCTCTGTTACTTGGCTGTTGGGGCTTTTGAACTCTGCTGACCACTCTGAGAGACATTTGGTGACGCTAAGGCTTATTTTCTGAGTCAGGATTTGGAGTGGACCATTTCTTGAGATTTGAAGATCACGCCACTGAACAGTGTATTTATTGTACACCTTCTGTACATCGTAGTTTAATATGACCCAGCCACTTAGCAGTAGTTAGTAAGTGTCTGTGATTTGAATTTCCTTTTCACTGCCAGGAATAGTTTGAACTGCCAGTTTAAATACAGTACTATTGCATTTCATTCACGCAATGCCTGATTTTGCTTTATAAGGCAATGCCCAATGATACACGCGACACGTTTTAGACCGATGCAGGACAATGTGATTTGTATGAACAGGATATTCATAATGCTAATGTTGACTAGAAGAGCTAGAGAGAGAAGTACAATATTTGATAATGCTACGTTAACCCTGTCACTAATGTCAGCTTTCAGGTTTGAGTTTGCTAAGCACTCGTGCGACACATCTGCACAGTTCTCAAGCAACTATGACAGACTTTACGCAGAGACTTGCGTTGTCACCATGGCAACTAAGCCTTAAAATTCATTAACGGACATTTTATGCTGTACTAGCCAAATTACCATGGCAAACAGTGGAAGGACAGTTCTACCCGTTGAAGTTCTGGTGGTTTATGCATATTTTATTACTATGTGTTAAGTTCTGTTTTCTGTACTCAGTATCAGTTTGTTTTGAAGTGAAATATTTATTCTCTTCGTTCTGTTTTTCTTATTGTGTTTTATTACTTTATTTGGTCTTTCATCACTGTGCTGTGTATTATTTTGACAATTTTCTTAACATTTTTTGTGGAACTTTGAGGTTTAATTGGGTGTAAAAGAAAACCCCTACATTTTGCACCCAGTCTGTGCCTCTTGTATCCAACCTGCTTGGTCCCTTCCAGTTATTTATAGACGTGTTTGATTAAGTATTTCAGAGTGGTTGTGTACTTTGAGAAAAAGCCTTTGATCTTAAAAGGAGGATGCTTCCCACATTTCGGTAAGGAGGGACACTAGTCAATATTTGGCCTGAGGTTATTTAATTTGGACAAGGAGTTTGATTCGTACATTAAAAATTCAAATTATAAAGACTAGAGCAAGCCCAGAGGATGCTGTTTTAATCATACAGCTTTATCACACTCTTTAAATTGAGTTTAACACAGACAGCATCATACATTATGCCTTGGGGAAGGTGATGTGCCTTCATTTATCATAAACAGTAAACATTTAAAATGTCCATGTTTAACCAGGATTTAATTTACAGAGCAGGGATAAATACTGATCCTTCCCTTCCTTTCCTTTTCAAACTCGTCTCACTCTCCCTGTTAAATACCAGTTATCATCTTGTTAGGCTTTTCCTACAGAAGATTAAAGCTGGATTTTGACGTTTGTTTCTGGAAATATTACATTTGCTGCTTCTTTTTGAGCAATGCTATGTAATTTATGGTGTGTGCTCTCTATATTGTTGGTCTTCTGATGAACCAGTCATACAAATTCCAGCCTGTCCATTCAGTTATCAGGGAAACAGGGTCAGTCTATTCTTGAATTATGCTTTTTTTTAAAGTAAATTAACAAACACAAAATTGGCCAATTCACATATATTGTAGACTATATCAATATATATCATATTCACCCACGTTGAAGGGAGGGAATGTTATTTCCTTTCTTCTGACGAATGACGTCGTGGTCAAGTATAAATCTAGCATTTGTCTGATCTGCGGGTGGGCACAGCTGGACCCCCCTCTATTACCATTCCTGACTCTATTTCACAAAGCTATTACAGAGATCTGAGCTGCTGTCAGATATTTCCCATTCCGTCTTATCAGTGTCAGGACTGATGTCTGGCAAGGCAAACAAAGTGTGTGTAAAGTCCTTAAATAAAGCATGAAATCGACGGGATGCCTGCCTAAGTGAGGCAACACAGAGCCACAGGCCCCGTTGCTGCAGACAGGTACAGCTGCTCACCTTCAGACGGCATACCTCCCATTTGGACTCCCATTTCAGCACCCAGCACTCTGAGTCAACACTTTTAATACAGAAAATTACTTAATTCATTTTCCATTATAAAAAACACATTTTGAAAAAATACAAATAAAAAAACGAATTCAAATCTGCCTACACAAAGTACTGCTTATTTTTCTGCTTCTTCACAGATGGATTTGCATACATTGGGCCACAATAGACTGAGAAACTGAAAATACTCCCTCCATTTTAGACATTTGGTCATGGTAGTTCAAGTATGGGATTTAAAAGAGTAAGCAATTTACTTCACTGTATGTCAGCTTTCAGCAGCTGGTTTAGAAATCCAGACACGTAACACATTTATAACCCTGCAGATTATCTGGTGACTGATGCGTATATTGTGTTTGCGCGCACGTGTTTGTGTGTGTGTGAGTGTGCTTGAGTGTGCGTAACAGAAATTAGCTCTAAGAGTGACATTTCAAGGAAGTTCTTTGACTCACCAGGGAACTGGTAGGTGTAGCTAGGTGCGAATCCAGTGTATCCACGCCCATACGTTGCCACAATGTTAGGGTAACCTTTGAGAGGAAAAAAGGGGAAATGAATTAATTGGAATAGGCATCACTTTGTTTACATAACCACAGAGAAGAGATTATGTATAGATATATTGTATGTGTTACTAGTATAGCGC
>OMOT01000998.1:16896-27189 GCA_900312575.1 Acanthochaenus luetkenii
AGAGCGAGAGAGGTAGTGTTAAATAAAAAGGGCCACAGGCATGGGCTGGATGGTAATGAGGAGGGGTGGGCCAGCAGCTGAGGTCCCTGTAGATGAGATCTCTCCCTGACATGTGTGTCCCCTTCATTACCCATTAAGGGGGGCACAGTGATGAATCCTTAATATGACATTACACCAATTTTCCTCTTCATTTAGCCTGCTAATGTGCTGGTCTGCTGCTATATGCCCAGGGGCAGCCTGTACCAGACTGGACCAGAAATAGACCACAGTGGCCACTGATGGCACACCTTGAAGCAGCCTAATTAGGGGCGGCGCCCTTCCAATGGGGCTATCTAGACCAGAGTTTGCATAAGTTGGCTTTTTAACAGGTAGAAATTGATGAATGAATGGTGTGCTCGCCTGGCACTTATTTTCTCTGTACCCCAATGAATGTTAAAGCACACTTTCATTTTTTCATTTGCAAACTGTTTACTAATCTGGTTTACAATGTGATTTTCAAAGATGAACCTAAAACGGTGCCGGACCAAACTATCTCGATACTAACTTCCCACTTGGTAGACGGGTTAATGGGAGAGTTGTGATCTGATAGACAGGCTGTGCGGTGAACTGTACACAGGCCGCTTGTTTGTGTATGTGTGGGTGTGTGTCTCACATTGACTACTTAATGATGCAATTCTATCGTCTATAGTTGAGACTTCATTGGTGTATTTATTACATTTATTTCACGTATATCTAGCCAATACTTGAGAATGAAGGTATGCGTAGAAGTGCTGACAGGGGTATGTGTTTGTTGTTGGTTTGCGTGCATGTGTGTTGTGTCCTACTCACTCAGCATGCCCATCCCCAGCATGAAGGCATCCATGGTGTAGGGCAGACCCCTGGCACGCCCCCGAGTACCTGGTGGAAACATCACCTCCTTGGGCTGGGCCTTCTTACATTCTACCTATGTAGACACACACACACAGACAAACCATTAGACTCCCTTGCTACACACAACCAGACAGATCTGACAGGGCTGTCTCAGGTCTTTAAGGTGGTATTCTATTTGAATTGCACAACGCTAGATGTTTTCCATCGAGAAAAAAACAAGGCTGACTCAATCTGAACACCTCACATTTCAGAGGAAAGTCTCCAAGGAAAGTTACAATCATGTTCCTCCTGCATTAAAGCAAAGGTTATTGCTCCAGTGAGCATGTGCCCAACGCCTCAGGGAAATACAAGCTAAATACTTTCCTGGTGTTTCCAAGCCATCAAGGTAGAAGAGGCTCTGTTCTCCAGTGCCATATAAGGGTCCCGCTGTGTGGCGGTATGTCCAGTTTCTCTCTGACACGTAATGTTTTTGTTTTACCTAAACACAGTCTCAAAAGAAAGACTCTCTCACCATGATGTCAACTCAAGGGTCTACTGTTTTACTGTTGTCATTCTCAATCAACTCCAAGTCTTTCCAAGGTATTTTAAATCTGATGTTTTTCTTTGTGTGTGTGTGTGTATTTTCATCTGGTCCCCAGCGCCCAGCAGACCAATTCCACCTGCAGCGCTACGTTCATTTCCCATGTTGGAAGACTGACATGTCCTCCTCTTACATAACACATATCAAATGAGGGATGTGACAGGGGCAGGTGAGGAAGAGGAGGAGGAGGAGAATGAGAGGCCCATTTACCAAGCATCTATCCTATCCTTACGAATGATAGAGAAGCAAGGCTAGCAGGGCTAGCATGGCCTCGTGTCTGTTGGTTGTTCTTTGGTAGGCTGACTCTGTTCACCATGCTGCACAGTCTATTTGCTCCACTGCCTGCTTGGCATTGGCCTGTCCATCTGTGTGTCTGTTTGCCTCCTGGCTCTTCTCCCCACTGCCTCCACTTAAACAGGGCTTTCGCGGCTGCAGCGATTCACATGTCATCCTGGCCTGCTACACAAGACAGGCTGCTGCGCCAGCGCCGTGTACACCTCAGCCCAGGTACAGCTCAGCATCCATACAAATAGGCTTGCAACTCTGACAGGTCAGGGGTGCACATTACTATTCAAACACACACAAATAAATACACACGTACTCACGCACATGTGCACTCATGCACACTCACGCACATGTGCACTCATGCACACTCACGCACACAAGCACACATAAACACACATACCAAGTGGAAGAAGCAACCTGCTGATACAAGTTATCAAATTGAAATAAAAGTAAATTTACTACAATGAATGCATACTTCACATTACTACCGACCATTCTTCAAATATTATTTAATATTTAAATATTTACTTGAGTTCCCTATTTTTTGTAAATTCAAACATTCAGGTGATAAACCAATACCTAACCTATAAACCTACCGGGTTTAGAAGTCATGGACATTTTAATTAAATTTGTAAAACAATCTTTTCTTCAGGGACTATTTTCTGGCGGAGATGTACATTTTGTTGTGTGGGTTTCCCAGTGCGACAGAGAGAAATGGTGCATTCATGTGCTATCGATAAATCAAAAAAACAAATTTCAGACTATCATAACTTTTTAAAAGCACGAAGCCAAATCCAAATAATTGTTCTCACGATGCCCATCTGCTTATCGTTTGTCTTCTGGGTTTGATTTTCCAATGCAATGCTGTTTCACAACCCACTTTGGAGTTTGTGAACGCACTAGAAGATGTGTTGACTTTTCAAATCAATGCGAGCATTAAGCTAATAAACCATACAACGATAAAGTAACTGATAAAAAATACACCCAGACAGGACATTCACTGTGATGGATTACCTATCTAAAGCAAGTTTCAAGTCTGTGCAAGTTGATTTTCGTACCTTACTGAAATTAATGGAAACAAATGGCTGCCTGGAAGGTAGGAAAAACGCACTGAAACATCTAAAAAAGTATGGTATGAAAATGATCAGTAGTCATGTAAAGTAGTTTGGCTAAAACATGCACAAACACCGGTATGGTCCTTTAACAGGCATGGTATATCAAGCAGAGTACAAGCAAATTGCCTAAAATGTACAGTATATGTAAATGTAAATGTGAGCACTAATGGGGTTTCTATTTCAGAACTGAAAGTTGCTGTGTTACAGATCTGTGATTTGTTGCTGCTAGCAGGCCCTTCGATTAAAGCAGTCCAACTCATGTACACATTTTCCTAAGCCAGAGCCACTATGTAGTTGTCACTGCTCCTCTGTCCCCCTAGCAAGCCTGGCGTGGTTGGACTTTGTGCAGGAGAAAGCACAGCAGCTCTTATCGTCAGGGAATGACCCCCGGTATGAAGGGAGGAGCCGGGTGGGACAAATGGGTCTATTTGAAATCTTAGCACACTGCTGGGATTCTCACATGTTCACACAGCTGGGTGACAAAATGTCTGAGTTCTGCCCGGCCCACAGACATGACAGTATCTGATCAGCTCCCTCCACTAGCCTCTGCCACATTGGGCAAGTTGGCCGATTCAGTAGCCTGATGGGAGTTACACAGTCCCGGGTGTGAGTCATACATACATGCACTCAGATCTGGGTCTTTGATATTCAGGGTGAGGGCTCCTTGTCATGGATTTAAAACCAGCCAGGAGCCAGGGGCTGTGGTGGTGTGAGTGTGTGGGAGTTCACCCGCTTCAAACACAGGAGTGTGTGAGGGGAGGGAGGCAGGAGAGGAGCTCTGTTAGCTTTAAAGGGTGAACAAAGCCAAAGAAAGAAAGAACAGAGAGGACCACATGACAATTCTGAGCCTGACAATAAAGCACTGTAAAGGTGCAGCAGTTGTGATTGTAGAGATTAAAATGTTGTCACGTGGAAGGTGGTACAGACCCAACCCTTAGCCACATGAACTGTGAAAGAGCACTTAATGCATTTTACATGCCAATTTGAAATGCAAACTAAGCTCTCATTTCAAGTGCTAGGTAGGGCAAGTATCATCCTGAATTATGGCTTGTCTAACTTGTCTAGGACTCTTGCTGTTATGAAGGCAGCACAATTGTGCTCTTGGAAAACACTGATGACATTGTGAATGAAGGTTTTTGAGCACCATTTGTGTCTTGTTCAGAGAAGGGACACCCCATTAACCTGCCTTGCCCTTATTGCCAGGAAAGCTACACTGTTTTGGGAGGAAAGAGCACCCAGGAGACCTGAGAGGCTCAAACACACATTTTGCAAGACAGCTGAGCTGATGAAGTGATTTCCTGCCACATAGCTTTGACATGGTATTGTTACCTAAAATTGTTTTTGTGTGCTTTCAATATATATTGAGGTGTTTCCTCCTCTAGCCCACTGATATAGTATATATGATATCTTATCAGTGAGATTTGTTAAAACCTACAGCCCATGAAGGAATCATGGACATGGAACATGGAAAGCAAAACAGTTGAGTCTGCACTCGCTAAGAGTAAATCTCTCAGTTTAGTCAGTTATTTGAGTTATTTGAAAGTTATTTGAAATACTGTATGAGGCTAACTCACTCACCAAGCTAGGAGAGGGTTATTCAAACTATTGTTTACTCCTTTAGTTTGGTTAGTTTGGGCAGGTGAGAACAATGTCATTTGCGTATCAAATAACTGCCTGAAAATGTGGGCCTTGGTCATCTTCCAAGCAAACGGCAGTGAGGTTCGTTAGGAGTAAAAAAAGGAATCCAAACTAACAACAGGAAATTAACCCCAAAAGCACCGTTTTATGGGTATAAGGAGACAGACATTGACATATGCAGGCAGCAGATACTCATGCTTGAAAAGCCAAGTACAACCACCGCAGCCTTGACTGATGTGGGAACACCAAAGAGGTTGTGGTGGTTTAAGGGAATTCCTGATGATGATTTTAATAAAGTCTATATCACCTCCCCTATTCTAAACAGATTTTTCAGCACCACAGCAGAATGTTTGTAGTTAAGTTTTAATCTAACTGAACTGATGTGTTAGTTACATTTTTGTTCAATAGTTGACCGTCAAAGGTATTGCTCCAGTTAGGAAATCAGAATTTGTTTTAAAAATGTGGGTTATTATTCTTTCAAAAGTACCTCAATCTGCCAGTGGCTGAGCTTGATGTTGAAATCATCAACATCAATCACACACACACACACACACACACACGCACACACACACACACACACACACACACACACACTACATTTAAAAAATCTCAGAAGTACTGGTTGCGTAATTGTCTTTGCTGTACATCCTGTTTGTAGCCCTACAACCCACTGATGAAGACAAACAGCTGTCTTTGTGTGTCTGCAAAACCATCTCACACAGAGCGGAGAAATGCTCTGGCTCTGACCTTTTCAATAGATCTCCCATACATATTAACCTTGTGGGTGTAGCGGGAAGGTGTGTGGGCGGAATGGACTAGCAATGGCTGTCCTTAGGGGATGAGTGTTGTAGGTGTGGTTTGTGTTTAGAGGGGGAGATATAGTACTACTGTTAACTTCACTAGTGAAAGGATTTCATCAGTAGACTGGCAGACTGAAGAGAGGAAACAGTGTAATTAATTTACTCCGGCTCCCACTCCCAGCTGAACAGTCAAAACACGTAGAGGGAAATAGTTTGGAAATGTCAGGGCTCTGAATGAACGATGTCAGGCATGGGTCTGTGGGATTATTCATTTCAGAAAAAAATACTTCTCACAACCATTTAACACTGGATCACAGTTATTTAAAGAACAGAATGGCTGGTAACTCAGTTCAAACACAATATTCTGAACAGTAAAGCTATATCATTCAGCGGAATGAGGGGTATTTTACATTAGCAAACACAATTAGATGGGGACTGTGCCTTGACCAAAATATATGTAAGTATGTGTGTAAGATGAAAACACAACTCAGTTCCATGATTCTCGCACACAAACATCTGGACAGCAGACATTTCAACTACAGGGTTTTCCCAAAGCGAGCCCTTCTACACCTCAAGAGTTCTGGACCTGGGGCAGCCAGGTAAGGTGGTGATTGAGTGGGTGTGTGATGTCCCGTTCTGTTGAAGTTGCAATGTGTGCAATGGCCTTATTGTTTAGCTCTGTGAGGTTGGGTGTGAGGAGACCAATTATCCTGGCAGCGCTGTTGGTTATGTGTGTGAGCCCGGTTAGTAACGGATAACATGTTAAAGAAGCAGGTGGACCAGTACAGTAGGATGGGCTGAATAATGCTCTGGTACAACAATAGGAGGAGATGGGGGGGGAGAAACATAGAGTCCTTTAAGCCTGCGGATGACTGATCGTCTTTTGTGGCTCCTTTTTTGGGGTGTCATTAGTGTGCTGGTTGAAGCTGAGTCTATTGTCCAGTGTCACTCCGAGGTATTTGAAACTGTCAACCATTTCAACAGAAATGGGTGCCTTGGTGAGGGGGAACCAATTATTATTTCCTTTGTCTTGCTGACATTGAGGTGAAGATGGTTATCCTCACACCACTGGGTGAAGTGTGCAACCGTGCTGTGATAGTCCAGAGCAGAGTGGTTGTCTGTGTTGTGCATGAGATGGATCAGACGGGGGGAGTGTTGAGATGGTGTAGCTTCCGGACCATCAGATGACTTTGGATGGTGTTAAAAGCAGAGCGGAAGTCCACAAAGAGGATCCTGACAAAGTACGACAGCAATCCAAGGAGGATTGAAGCTGTAGTGAAGCCAATGGGAGGCATACTCCTTATTAGGTACTTGATATTCATACATGGTGTGGTGTGTCCACCCCCTGTACTTCCAACATGCACACAATCCTAAAATCAAAAACAAGTCTGTCATCTGACATTCTATGGCAATGTTTGAACTAGCTAAACATGTCACTGTATCCAAATAATATGGGTTGTATGATGTTACAATTGTATTCTTCTGTCAATGTTATATTATCAACCAGAAACTCTGCTTGTTTCAGAGCAATGCATAGAGCACATCTGTATATTAAGGCTGATGTACGCAGGTCTACCTAACTACTGTATTAGTTCTGTACTCAGCTACTGGGAGACAGAGAGCTTACTCTCCTCCTCAGTGCAGTAATTGGTTGGTCATGTCATGGAGACATAGTGAGAAATTGGCAACTAACAGAAAATTCCTCCCTCCTGTTGTGATCATTCTCTACTGTGGCATATTAAAAATGACACATTAAAGAACATTACCTTGAAGCACTTGACTAAACCAATATGAGTCAATTTTAATGGCACACTGCTCTCTCATCAGAGCCAATACTTGATAGGTACTATTATGAAATAATATTAGCTATGCATGCATAAAGGCAGGATGGGTAGGGAGTTGAGCTGTGATTTAAGGAATGATGGAGGGAGTCCTGCCTTAGAAAGAGGACATTACAACCAGTCATTAGCTCTGAATTAGCTGCCTGAATTCAGTACGGCTGCTAGACATTCAAATAGATGGAACGGATGGTGTGGGAAACTATCAAAAATTACAATTATAGATATATTTTGTTTTTTTCTCCAAAATGTTTACTCATTCTAATGCAAGGGTAACGTCTACTGTAGATGAAGTAAGGTCCTATAATCCTGTGGTGCCCTAGAGAGAGTAATCCATAGTTTTACCACATCCCACAATCACAAGGCAGAGCAACCTACGTCAGTGTGGCTGGTGGGACATGTTGTGAACTTCTTCCTATGCACTATGTGTTTAATAATAGATGAGGCAGAGCTCACAGTGACACAGGAAGTGCTCCTGAGAGCGAGGCCTGGTCAGCACATGGACACAGGGTGACTGACCAAGTCCTAAAGGGTCACTCACACTGGTGCTAGATCACATGAGTGGGCACTGACCCTGTAAGCTGCCAGAGCCCCTGAGAGGACAGGCAAGGAGAAGGTGGCCCTGTATGTTCGCAACCCTCCCCAGCAGGGTGGAATTTCTGTCTGCATCAATTATTCAGGAACCATCTTAGATAACACTCATAGGGAGGATGGATGAGGTCTATTTCTGTACAGTACTTCATAAGGGTGAAGACAGGAGGCATTTTTTATTTTGTGCGCTGGTGCTCCACTGCACTGGATAACCACCTGAAGTCTCTTTCAAAAATGCTGTTGCCTCACTCCACACTCTTTTCTCTTTGTCTACATTCCCAAATGTTGGTACGTTGTTGAAGCTCAGAGGGGCATATTTACTTTGAGTGGTACCCGACTCCTTCTAAACCTCACCAAAAGAACAAACTCCTCCAAAATGTTTTATGGGTAGCCTTGTGTAAGCCTTGTGCAGGAAATCCAACGCAGGTGTTGGCTAGAGGGACCCATACCAAGGTAACACAAGCCTTAGAAAACTGGTCCTTGCTATGCCCTTTCACATGGTACCCTGTGTCATCATAGCCTTGTCTGTTAAGGTTTCTGGGACTCCTGCCGAGATGTGGTGTTCAATATGTGTCATCTTCTATGAGGGGAAGAGCTTCATGCAACAGCTAAAGTTGCCGTCATATGAATCAGAACTTATTGTAGACTCCACATAGCCCACCAGCAGCAGTGTTGTACTAAATATTTATAATAATGATAATAGCTATCTTGACTGTAGTCAAGTCAAATCTCGATACAGATGATGCTTCAGACAGCTTTGATCTTGCTGGCAAGATACTTTAACAGTGGATGGAAAAACAGAAAGATACTGAACACCCTATAATTTCTCTGTTTTATATAACATATATACAGTATATACAGTATGTATGTATGTATGTATGTATGTATGTATGTATGTGTGCCTCTCTCTGTTGAGGCTTCCCTTGGCCCATCACATTACAGCACAAAAAACTTCACCATCTGTAAATTTCAAACAGACAAATAGCCCTATTCAGATGCAGCATTTGAAGTATATTTTATTCCTCATCCCTCCTCTTCTGACATTAGTCTTCTCAAGAGGATGATGCACAACATAATAAACTAACCCAGTTCAGTTCCCTGTTACAGTAGATGAATGGACGGTACAATGTTCCCAACCAGAGCAAGGAAAGGAAATGTAAGTCCAGGCCTGGTACTCCCTGAGAAATTAAACTATTTGTTGAAATATCACTGTGGATTATGCAGTGTATCGGTGCCAAGACAGTAGTGCAGTACTCAAGCCCTCATACTGTGCGCAGTAACAGACTCATGATAAATGTGCTGTAAATGCAGTTAACAACTGGTGTAGCATGCATATCTAATGAGTAATATAACAAAATTAAGCAAGACAACAACAACAAATGAATTTCAGGACACTATTGACTATCTTTCCTGCTAGTATGTCCTTTTTCCTTATTATTATTTTTTTGTCTCATTCAAGGAAATTACAATCTTGGTGGTAGAGGAGATAATGGTGAACCTATTGGTATAAGGTGATAAAGTGATCAAAACAGGTACAGACAAAAGTTGGAAATACAACTTCTTTAACCACCACAAGCATGATGCCTTATTTCTGACTCTCTTTGTGGTTTAGAAGAGTAATGTGGGTCTGAAACTAAATTAGTTTTTTTTTGTGTGCAGCTTCTCATTTCTCTGCTTGTCATACATGTGCATATTTCATCAGACTAAGTATATACTTGTTGAGTAACAGAGGAATAGACATGCACATAGACCTGAGTAGTAGTGGCCCAGTTCCTTGCTGTAGTGGATGGAAGGAACAATGGACCTCATTCTGGAACGTTTTCTTAAGAACAAATCTAACAAACAGCTCCGCCGGATTCATGAACACGTGGAAATGTGTTCTTAACCCTCCAAACCGGTCTAAGCTGCGCTGATTCTTAAATGGAACGCGCGTTCTTGTGGACTTGAATTTACATACAGAAATGCCTCACCAGCTCCTTATGAGGGCATGAAAACATAGTAACATGTGCAAAACAGAAGTTTTTATTCATCACATGCAGCGTCATACCTGTAAGATGAGCAGTGGAACAAGACGATATATGGACTATTAATACTAGGGTGACCAAACGTCGTCTTTTACCAGGACATGTCCTCTTTACCCGTACATGTCCTCTTTTACCTGGACATGTCCTCTTTTACCTGGACATGTTCTCTCTCTGGGTCCTACAACATCTGTCCGTCTATTTGTAATGAATTCCTTAAAATGTTTTTTTGCGTTGCTTGTTCCACCGACCATTTCCCCCGAAAAGTATCATTTTTAATATCGATTTTGTGTAACGTTATGCATCGACTATTTAAAATGTTGTATACGTACAGTTACCAGTTTGTATTCAACTAATCTGTAATTCCATTGATTGTTGCTCAGTTAGATCTAGTTGGTTCCTTTTCTCTTTATTAGATATTTTTAGTATAACACTGGTCTCTTATTTGTCCTTGTGTGTTTTTATGTATGTATGTATTTTTCTTTTGCACCCTGGTCCTGAGAAACGTCATTCTACTGTATGTGTATGGATATGGTTGGAATGACAAATAAACAA
>OMOT01001005.1:0-10555 GCA_900312575.1 Acanthochaenus luetkenii
GAGGAAAGGGAAGGAAGGGGGAGGGAAGGAAAGGAAAGGAAAGGAAAGGAAAGGGGAGGGAAGCCAGTAACGAAACAAGAGGCGACGACAAGAGGAAGGCAGGAGAGAACAGGAAAGGACAAAACATTAAAAAAGAAGAGAGGAGACAAATACAAATAGGGAGGAAAAGGAAGGAAAGGAAAATAAAGAAGAAAGGAGGAAGAAAAGGAGAGTAAAGAGGGAGTTGAGGAGAGTGATGGGGAAATGGTCAGAGAAAAGCAAAATAAAAGAGAAAACTGAATAAAAATAGAGCAGTTGTGACACACGAAAAGAGAGAAACAGCCCAGTACATTCAACAGACAGAATGGCAAGAGATAACACACAAACACATTCTTAAACATACAAACACAGACACAACATATACACACACATAACGCTAGAGAAAATATTCTAACTTCATCATGCTGAAAGCCATTTACCAAACATGTCAATAGAAAAACAAGTGGTTATATCTAGGTGTGCTTACCCATATGTTTATAAACCGTATGTGTCAGTGTGCATGTGAGTGTGTGTGTGGTGCTACAGTGCTTAGACCATGCCAAAACCAGGGAGAGAGAGAGAAGAACAGACAAAAGGTTAGAAGTCAAAGTTTCACCAGGTCCATGTGACATTGCTGGTTAATGGAACAAACAGGAAACTGGTTAAAACATGTGAACAGAGGAAGTTTGTCTCATTTTCGACATGTCGGTGAGTGCAGTTTAGGACGACACAGATCTGGTGTGAGGAGATTGAAATTCACACTGGCTGCAACCTAACTGCTGCTACATTTACACTCTATTTGACCAGGTAGTCCAACTGAGATGAAGAGTCTGAGTCCTGGTCCAGACAGCAGCATGAAGACAAATATAAAAGTGCATGACCAAAAATACAGTCAAAATCCCAGGAGACATTTTGAATAAATATTCAAAATCGGCTACACAAGTGCTCGAAAGGCAGTGGTCCAAACTAGAAAATGTTTTGTTGTCAGCCTTTTAAAAGCTGCAATATGCAACTTTTTGACGTAAACAAAATACAATAAAAGTAAATAAATAGGATATATTATAGTATCAGTATGTGTCTGTCTGTGGCCCTGTGTGGTGATGCCTAAATCCCCTGTTTGCCTGAAATGGTCTTTTCAATGATGTTCAGGACGCTTTGGGGTATATACCCTGTCGTATGGACGAGGTCAACAGTAAGCTGGTTGTGGCTATCAAGGTGAGGCTAGTGGCCACAGAGCAGGGAGCATAGCAACAAGGACAGAAAGCAGTAAGAAAAGAGAACAGCATAGCTAAATGTGCGACAGACAGGGCCTGTGCTAAAAACACAGTGAACATCAGCGCTGCTTTTTCATTGCAGATTGGCTGCATTCACCATCTGCGTCTTCAACACCCGTGGAGGCTTTACAGATGCCGGTTACCTCAGCCTCAGTCTAGACACTGTTTCAATGTAGACAGCTCATCAAGATGATTGACAGGTTTGGGGGCGGGAACTTGACCAGCTGCCTTAAGGTGAAAAGTTGCATATTGTAGCTTAAAAAATGACTTTGGCTGCTAAGAAACTGAAGAGAATTTCTGAGCCCAAAAAGTGAGTTTCATGCCCTGCTGTATTTCTGTTCAGCATTACAATGTGTTTTATGTGTGACTAGCAATGCCTGTTGTCACAGGCCATGTTACATAGTAAAACATGATGTGTGTTGTACCAAACCACACTCATGGATGTGTTGAAAATGACATCCTTTTAAATAGTAAGAGGAGAAGACTGTTATGAACGCATGCAGACCTGCTAGGATAGTTGAAAACAGAGAGGAGGATGTAGAAAAATAGAGAGAGAGCAATATAGGGAGGAAGAATCAGAGGAGACCATAGGTTAGGTTGGAACGTCGTTAGGAGGAGCCAATCAGAACAGGGCATGTCAGTCATGTGACCAGGCTTACCTTTTAGCTATAGGAAAGTGAGACATTACGATCTAAAGAAGGGGAGAACAAAAGGAGAAAAAAGACAACAAAAAACAAACAAAAAATAAAAATAAAAACAGGACAAAGAATAAATTAAATTAAATAGAAGAATGTTAAATCATTGTGCTGTTAAGGGAGGGGAACCTGTGAGTTAATATAAGGAGAGAGAGGGAGAGAGAGAGAGGTAGAGAGAGGTAGAGAGGGGTAGAAAGAGAGGTAGAGGTAGAGAGAGAGGTAGAAAGAGAGGCAGAAGTAGAAAGAGAGAGAGAGGTAGAGGTAGAGAGAGAGACATAGAGAGAGAGAGTTAGAGATAGAGGCAGTAATTTGAGCATGGTTGATTTCAGAGTACAGGATTACGATGTTCTCCAGATTTGGTCAAAAACGGTCTGAATCCATTTTGAATTACTTGAAAAGCATGAGAAGCTCTTGTTTTATCCTACCTTGCTCAAAATGTGTCCAAGATAAAATCCAAGATAAATCAAGTGCACCTCATGCAGTTCAAATTAGGGTTAGACCGATATGTTGGGCTGATATTGGGCTTTTATAAAAAATTGGACATTGGCCAGTCCATACAGTACATATTTACAATTGCATTGTACAAATGTTAATGTATAATTGATAAATACTACACTGGTTGTCTATAGGAAGCCCTTAAACCGAATTGATTGTAATAGGACATTTTGATCAGATTCAGCACAATGCATGTTTTCTTTTTATTCTTATTAGGGTTTCAATGGAGAGTTTTACTGTCTAATGGTCTAAATGCTGTTTCAGAGGCTTTCCCACTCTGATAAGAATAAAAGTGTCAGTCAGTCAAACCCTAGTTCAAATATTCAAAACCATATTAAAATAAATGTCTTGATTAAGTCTGAACCTTTAGGAGTAATCCTGTGTTCTGAAATGGCCTTTGGAGCTGAACAACACACCAACCACTACAAACCAGTTTACTCTACTGGGTCAGCAAGAGGATTTAAGGAGTAGAAAATATTCTGAAATGTCTCAGGTCCTGCTGGATGTTATTCAGCCTCAAAGCAGGGTGATTATTACTTTTATTGTTGTTATTATTTTGGACAGTAGCTGGTGAGAAGGGGGGTAGTCGTCCAAGTACAATAACAGTACACACAACTTTAGACAGTAACACACAGTCGCGCTTCTGCTTAGCCAGTAAAAAACAGGTCACTCATTTGTACCAAACTCCAGTGTGCTCTGTATATAACCTCTAGCTACTATGAATTTCTGAATCAAATTATTGTAAATTATTCCCAGTGTAAGGCCACCATTTAATTCTAAATTATACAGGCACATTATAGGCAAAAACTATCTGTATAATTCAAATAAACTGACAATATTCATGTACGAGTCATTAGAATATAACTCCCATGTGTAGGTCTGTCATCTGTAAGGCTGATCAGATGTCAGCTAATCCCTCAGAGAAACTCTGTGTGTGGCTGCTCTGGAAAGACAGACAAATAGAGAGACAGAGAGACAGAGAGGCTGGACGGTTGGTATTTAAAAGCTAGCAGGCTGGACCTTCCTTATGTACCTGACAGTATTTAAAGGAGAAAAAAGCTGCTTGAATAAGTGTCACTTGATTTGTCTTGGTTGGGGTATAGCATTGGGGAACACACATTTATGTAATCAAATCTAAACAAAAGTATCCAGTGCGTGTCCACATTTGGCCACTGTTAAATTAAGTTGAATGCTTTGAACCAGTTTTAGTAAACTACATCCGTACTGGCTCACAGGTGAGCTGCAGTTCCAGTAAGTTGCATCAATATTGGTTGATAGTGGCCAGTTTCCTGACAGCATGCCCACATGGTTTTGACTGACAGATGTGTCTACGGGTGTGGCAGAAAATATGGTTGGTGATTGGATGTTTCGGAGAGCGAGGGGGCGGGTCATACCTGCATCAGAGGGTAGGTGTGTACAGGGGGCGGGGCTGTAGACTCGAGCGGCATAATCCTCAAAGGTGGTTGGCTCCTGGTGGTGCTGGACGATGGTTTCTAGGTAACGGGCTCGCTCCTCATAGCTGAGGTCAAAGGTCAAGGTCAACTGAATAAAAACACACATACCAACAGGAAAAAATCAAGAAAGAATTTGAATAGGATGTAAGATTGTGATCAAATCTAGTCAAAATGTTACCCATCTTAAAAATATCACCAACAATGGACATCAATCAAATAGAATACAATAGAATGTAATAATAAATAGAATAGAACAGGATGGAACTAGGGAACCATAACTACCCGCATTGAAGCACGCTACAACGAAAGGGAAGCCGAGCTGAAAACACTGATAGCAACGACAAATGTAGCTCTCACAACCGATTTTTGGACTGCACTAACCACAGAAAGCTACATCAGTCACTTGTCACTACATTGAGCAGGATTGGCAGGAAGTCGGGGCGGCAGTAGTTCAGGAGTTCCCGCCCAGCAACCGCAAGGATGAAGGTTCGAGTCCAGCTCCTCCTTTGGATAAAAGCGTCTGCTATAGGCTGTAATGTAATGAAGTCGGCAGTCCTGCTCACAGAGAGCAAGTCCGTGAGACATACGGCCGATAATGTAGCTGAGAAACTGAACCAGGCCGCGGAGTCGTGGGGACTCACCCGACGAGTAATAGCCTGTGTTCACGACAACGCACGGAACATTGTCTCAGCGAACAACCCCACACGAGTCAGCTGGCACTGGGTTCCATACTTTGCGCATACTTTACAACTGGCCGTCAACAACGGATTCGCTGCCTACCGGAACCGGGTCATTGCAGCAGCTGGCAGGTTGGTAAAACACTTAAGCCACAGCACCCCAACCACCAACATGCTGTTATCAATTAATCGACAATTGTTTGTTAAGGTTAACAACTATCGATTAAGGAAATTCCTTTAAATTTGCATCCCTAGATGGAACCGAACAATACAGAGCAGAATGAAATACCCAAACCCAAATGAGAACAGGATAAAATAAATGTGAATAGAACACGAGAATAAAATTGTATGGAATAGAATAGAATAACACAGAACATGATAGAATAGAAAATAATAAAACAGAACACCCAGAATAGAATAGAATCGGACAGAAAACAATGAGAATAAAACAGAATGGAATATAACAGAATAGAGGAGAAAATAACAGAATAGAAGAGCTTGTGTGTGTCTTATATGGTTTGCAAAGCCAATAAAACATTGTCCTGTTATCTACATTTTTCAGATAAATAGACACTGTTAGCAACACTGGACAGTTAACTGAGCTCCACAAAAACCTGGATGTCTCAAGTGGATCTATTGAGAAAACGAAGATGCCAGAAAAAAACACTTCCTAGTAAAACCTTTAGCGATTAATTCAAAGAGAGAGAGCAGCAGGGATTGAGGAGAGACAGTGGAGTAAATGGAGACCCCGACTCAAAATGTCCATCTATTAGAGATAACCTCGTTGATAGAATGACATTTTACCCTCTCCTGCTCAGTCCTAGCCATATATCTAATCATAATGACAACCATTAGTCTCCTGGATGCACACACACACAACCCATGTCCCATCATCTCTAACCAATAGTATTACTATTCTCTCAATGAGCTCCAATAACAGAGGATTCCAAATGAGAGCTGAGTGTGTTTTATGTGCATTTATCGCTCTGTTTTGAGAAGGTTAAGACCAAGAGTGTGTGTGTGTGTGTGTTTGTGTATGTTTGACTGTGTGATGGGATTAGGCCAATGAATCTTCAGAAAGAAAGTTGTGTGTTTGTATAAGTACCTCAGTGTGTGTCTGTGTGTGTGTGCATCGTATGCGTGTTGTGAATGGGTTAGCCATCTATAATAGCGTACATGGGTTTTCTATTGGGTTAGAGAGCTGGTCTATGGGCCTCAGAAGGAGGAGATTCAGGTCTAATGGTAACTGATCCAGTTAGAGACAATGATAATAACAACAATATGGCTCCTTTAACGTGGAGGGACAGACTGCACCAGCAGAGGAGAGGAGAAAGAGGGTAGGAAGGGAGGGAGGGTAGAAAGAGATATAGTGGGATGGAGGGGAAAATGAGTCGATAGAGTTGGACACCAAGGTGTGAAATACGGGGGTCTCAGACCCCTTGATTGACACGAGACCCCCTAAAATGATCTAAATCAAGGTTTTGGGGGTCTCAAGAATATATATAATAACTATAATAAAAAGCCAACTCACCCGTTATTAAATTTGCTAATATGTTTATGATAATATATTAGATATTATATTCAGAAAAAGATTACATACAGTATCTATTGCATAATTGATCAATACTACAGTGGTTGTCAATGGGAAGCATTTTACTTGAACTGTAGCTTTGTGTGTAGTATGGTATATGATGTATGTATGACACAGTATATGATGTATATGTAATATGTATATGACGATGTAGTATGTAGATATATACTGTATATATGATGGCATGTAAGTTGCTTTGGATAAAAGTGTTGTAATTGATTACAATGTGACATTTTGATCAGATTAAAGTATGCATGAATGTTATTATCATTATCATCCTGGGTTTCAATAGAGAGTTTGTGTCCCAAAGGTCTAAATGCTGTTTCAGTCTTTTCCACCCTGACAAGAATAAAACTCATAACTGAAATATCAGCTATTGGCATCTTCCAATTCAGAAATATCAGTCTTCAAAAATCTGTATTGATCAAAACCTAGCTTAAAGTATTCTCCTTGCTTGCGTCACAGACATAACGTTACACTTTCAATAAACTCTGATTTGATTTGACTTCGACTTGAGGGAAGGAAATGAGGTGAGGAAAACGTGAGAGGGGAATGAGGGCATGAGAGAGAGCTAGAGAGAGAGGGATGGAGGATAGAGGTAAAAAGAGAGTGAGACACTGAGGGAGGAAGAGAAAGGGTGATTGGTGAAAAGGAGGAGGAGGAAGGGTGCGAATCCTGCAGCGAGCCACAGGGAGATAAAGAGGGAGAGAGAAGAGGGCAGTGGGTGAGACAAAAGGAAGATATTTTGGTAACTGCACTATGTGGTGAGTGTGTGTGTCTGACTGTCTGTGTCCTGGAGAGAGCTGAAAGAAGAACAACAGTCACACAGCCAGCGTCTCTCACACCGAGTGATGTGATTTCACTGTTTGCTTTTTCCTGCTTCCTGCTCGTCTGCATCTCACTTCCTCTTTGTTGACTGATCCAGCTGAGAGTGTGAGTGAATTTGTGTGTGTGGATGTAACGCAATTATCAGCAAGATGCAAACCATCCATACACCCCAGCAAACAACACCTGATAGGAATATCAGCTTTCTTTTCTTCACCCCTCTTTCTTAGAGTGGGTTTCTGTTCAGGTAATGTCACTGTGTCACCATAAACACACTGGGAGGTGACAATAACTGGAGAGAGACTGCTATATAGAGATGCGCTACATTTACATGCACAAATAAAACCGTCATATTTAAGACACTAAAGTGCAAGTTTATAAGCAGCCGCATGTTAACGCCATATCCAGTTTAATACCCTGGTTAAAATCCCAACTAGGAGAAACCTGGATAAGGTGCCTGGGATATTTTCATTTTATCCGAATATCCCAAGATAAACATGAGTAAACATCCTATTTGCCGTTATTTTCATGGTTTTGCATCATATCATGGGTTAGGGTTAGAGTTAGGGTTGGTAATGAACAATGTTAAAGTGGTAATCCTCGAGATCCTTGTTTTTTCTAGAGTACATCTTTGTTGCTCAGAGCTCATTGCTGTGGTGTTTCTGCACTGCACTTCCCAGAGATCACTTGTCAATAAAACAGTGTTTCCAGTACTGTGATGTCTTTCTCCTTGGATTTTCTGTTGATGACATTTGAGTTTCTGTAGGTGGCGCTATGGTGCTCATGCTAAGTACCCAGTTCTTCAATTTATTCCGAACAACGCTGTTGCTGCTGCTCGAGACGTAAAGCACATCACTTCAAGACGATTTTTCCTGGGAAAGACCTACCAGACACCTGGTGTTTAGAACAGCAAATGTAAAGGTTTTCATTAACTGGATGTCACAATAGTGACAGTTAAGGTAACTTTGTTGAAACAAATGTGAGATAATGGGTTTCTGTGCCACACTGGGCAAGTCAGTAAACAGTGAAACATTTCTGAATAAATCATATTAGATATACTAAATATAATTTGCTAATAATTCTATATTGCTTATTTCACTAGCAAAATCATTGGTGGGGGAACACAGATAGGTAGACATTCTGTTAATTGATGGGTACATGGATACAGGGACATTGGAGAGCAGGTTATTTAAGGTACATATACACAGGCTGTCCTGAATAAGACCTTAGCATCGCCATGGAGAGAAAGTCTGCCTTATTCACTACTCATGTCTTGATGTACAACTTTTTTTAATAAACCAGGATTGAAACGGCAAACAAGAGTTCCCAATAAAAGTCAAGTCAAAATCAAATCAAGACACAGGGATGGAGGGGAAAAGTTAAAAAAGCAGGACAAATTGCGAAAATACTCGGATTGCATCCACGCATCTCTCTCTCCATCCATCCTTCTATCCAAATGGCAGTCGTCACTCTAAACTCTACTGTAATTGAATTTCAGATGGCTCCTTCTCCTATCAAGTCATTAGTAGAAAAAATCTCTCTTTCTGAGGGAGAAAGGGAAAGACAGAGATTTATAGAGGGAGAGTAAGAGGTAAAAAAGGCTAGAGAGGGAGAAAGAGAAAAACTAAAAAAAGTAGAGCAGAGAAAGGCAGAGAGAGACAGACAAAAAGGCTCTTTTGTGTCGAGTCAGAAACTAATTTTCTCGGTGTGGCTGAAAAGAGTGGCGAAGAGTGAAGTGTTCATGCCTTCTCCGTCTCTCTCTCTCTTTCACCCCCTTTCTCCCCCCCTCTCCCGCCGAGCGGCTCATTGTGGCAGCGTTCGACTCCTGTGATCACTTGAGACTGAGGGAGATTGGAGGAGAAGAGGAGGCGAGGGGAGGAGAAAGAGAGCTTGTTAGCGCATTAGGAGCTGGGCCCACCGCTGGGGTGTGTGTGTGTGTCTGTGTAGGTGTGTGTGTGGCAATGTTTGTATGTACAAGATGTGTGTAAGTGTGTTAGGACATAGCATATGGATGTAAGTGTGTGTCTGTGTGTGCTACAGTGCCTTCAGAATGTATTCAACCCCGTTTTTTCCTCATTTTGTGGTGTTTTTGTCACTAATCTACACACAATAACCCACTATGTCAACATGTTTGTTGTTATTGAAATTAATTACAAATGAAAGCTGAAATGTTTTGAGGCAATAAGTATTCAATCCCTTTGCAGTGAGAACTCCGTTGGAGTCTACACTCATCTAATTCAATTGACTGGAGATGATTTAGAAGTTAACATATTGTTATATAAGGTCCAACAGACATGACAGTGCATGGCAGAGTAGAAACTCAATAAAGAGAGGAGGAAACGCACACCTGTATTTTGCAGGCGAACAGGCCTGAATGCACTCAAAGAAAAATTGCTCCGATGCATACATTTATTTGGACAGCAAAACATATTTTAAACCAACGTTTCAGAAGTCAATTTCTTTTAATGTCCAAATAAATCTATGCAACGGAGCTATGAGTGTGCGGTGACTTTTCTTTGTTACAGTAGAAAACTCAACCATGAAGACAAAGGAACCGTCTGTAGGATTCGGAGACGGAGTTACAAGGAGGCAAAGATCTGGGGAGGAGTATAACAATTGTGTTTGGAGCACAGTAGGCTTCATCATTAGGAAATGGAAAAATATGGAACTACCCAGAATCTTCCAGGAGCTGATTGTCCGGCCAAACTGAGCAACTGGTAAGAAGGACCTTGGTCAGGTCACTTATTGAAATCAGACATTTCTGTATATAATTTTGAATAAATTAGCAAGAGGCAACAGTCTACACAAAAAAACAACCCATAATGGAAATTTAATCCATTCTGAATTCAGGTATAAAATAGCACAAAAAGTCAAGGTGGGTTGAGTTATTTCTGTATGTTAGAAGCAGAAAGCCATTATTTCTCCCCCTCCATCTTTTCCCATATGTTCACTTATGTCTGTTGCTCATGTGACACCCATACAAACTACTAAATGTTTAACCATTGGTGAACAAATTCCAAAGTTCCCGCCATAGCCCTAATTTCAAATTCTATGACTTCTAATAATGAAGTTGGAGCATTTGCTTGACCTAAAAATGTTCTTCTTTCCTGTTTGGTTAATGTTGTTCAGTTCAGATCAGAAAAGTTGTAAGACGTGTGGAAAATACCTCTCAAAATTCCATGAAAATCCAGAAATTCCATGACCAGTGGGAACCCTGTCTGTAAATATAGGATACTGGAGACACAGTACAGTATACCAAGCTCCCCTTATCAGTACACCCACCTATCTGACTGGGCAGAATAGAGTATGTACCCACCTACCTGGGTTACTGTCACTGAAAAGTGTGGATGTTGTAGTCACAGCCTAACTACTTCTTCATCTACTGCCACTGCAACACTGTTGAAAGAGGAGATCAATAGCAAGTGTAGGCTTTGAGTTAAAGCCCTCTCTACTGCTCCACTGAGCTGCTCGTGAGGCAGTAATACAGATAAATGTCTATCTAACACTATATGTAATATTACCCCCC
>OMOT01001008.1:0-11450 GCA_900312575.1 Acanthochaenus luetkenii
ATTGAATCCTCCGGGGGGCCATGAAAAAAAAGACAAGAAAAAAAAGACAAGGTGGTTTTGGTTAATTCCAATATGCTTTCTTCCATCTCTCCCTCGCTCCAAACCTTCTTGTTCAGCAACAATACATGCCATGGAAACCTCTGATATGACGGCCTCGCCTGGCCTATCTGAGCTGGCTGACGCTCTACTGTATTATCAGAGCCACTCTTCCGTACAAGTGCCCATGTAAGCTGAGAGCATTGCGAGGATGATGTATGGTTAGGGGGTAAACGTGTTAGTATTAACACACCCAGAGAACAAACCCCCACAAGCAACTCAAGTACATTCCCATAAGAATGATTAATGATGCTGGTGATGTTGTAAAAAGCAGAGACAGAGAGGGGAAGCTACCTCACATGCGGCCCTATAGGGCTTTTTGTTGACTGGTAATAACGTTATTTTGGTTGTGAACATTTCAACAGTTAATTTTTCCACACTAACCAACACGAACAGTTAAAAGCTTTGGTAAGGTATTAACTCTGGCCATTTTCAACCTGGACCCTATTCCCCCATCATTTTCTATCATACCGATCATTCAACTGTTTCACTATAGAGCCACATACACCTTGCTTGCCTCATAAGGTCCAGGTTGGAATTATGCAGTAAATCTGCAAAACCTCTCCCTGCCCAAACTACCCAGGGTCTCTACAGCGTCGTGCAGGAGGCTGGAGAATCGAAGGGAGTGAGGCGGGAGGACAAGATTACGAAGAAAAAAAATGATGAATATAACACATTTTGGGATCCAGTTTCATGGTGTGAGGAGTAGAATACTAAACCCCGTCCTATAAAGTATTCATATAAATTAAATGGATTCATAGTACCATACGGTAAGAGTTTCAAATGGATTTGCAATGTAACAGACCTCAGAGTACTTGCTGCAGGAAACCATTTCTCATCTTGCATCCATAAAAAGAAAAATGGCACAAATCCTCAAATAACAATTCCAAACCACACTTTATTTAGCAAAAAATGTTTAATCTCTCCTTGATGCGTGTTTACTGTATTTACAAGTAGTAAATCTGCAAAATAGGAAACAACAGAATATTTACACAATGAATGTTAACCTGCAAACTTGTGACAGTCGCTTCAAGTTTGAAACGCTTTAAAAACGTATCAGAATTATTGTAGTATTAAAATTCCTTTGCCACCTCTGTCTGAAACTCATTTGCTTTGTGTTTCCTTGGATCCTATACAGCTTTCATTTTGAAAAAGGACAACTATTAAATTAGCCACATTATGGAGGGAAGAAAGACAAAAAGAACAGAATGGTGCCAGGACCTCGACTTGATTCAACCAGGGCTTGGAAAGGCAAAAGCGAGACTATGCACGTCTTAAGAGCCAATAGCCCTTTAGAAGATCTGAAATATGACATACAACCATATTACAGTTGAACATGAGATACATGACTGTGTGATGTCTCCACTCAAACTGAAGGCAGCTAAGCATAGGACAGTCCAGAAAAAGTAAATGTTGTTCATTTGTTCAGATTTGATTCAATAACAGTGTAAACGCACTGCCATACACTACACTCGCCATGTTGTTCTTACGATAGCATTTTAGGTTATAAGTAGGCCTGGGTCAGACGTATGTTGAATAGCCCTGGAGTTAGCCAATGGACATGCATTATACCGCTTCATTAACAATAAATACAAGTCACCAAACGGTGCAAACTGAAGGATAGAGCAGGGTGGCTGAGAAGTTTCACTAAAGACACTTTACTGGACTTGCAAAGCAGGTTGATCTAAAATGCAAGCAGCCATGCAAACAGTAAACGAGCCAACTCCCTCAGCAGTCACATAATCAACCAAACGATAACCAGAATACAACACAAACGGACCACGAACCTGAGCATGAATGGAGAATGTTTAAGTGACTTTAGAAAGCCAGACAGACCACCAAAAGGTCTTCCAGCCTCAGTTGGTGTCTGCCTGTGTGCGTATGGAGGGAGCAAGTGTGTTTGTCCCTACTGTACATTGTTATGACACGGATCATTCAAAGGACTGCCGTTAACAGCACCACTGAGCTCTGGCTTCAGAAGGCATCTATTTCCTAGCCTCGTGATCAAAGAGCACCAAAACACATGAATGCAGCAAAAACTCAGTTGTACACTCAGGGGAAAAAACATGTATGAAATGCTTGTAAAATGGACTAAGTCTATTTCTGCGAAGGTCTTGCAGTACTCTCTTTAATATGGATGATTTGCAACAGAAATCATTTCATGTGTGTAACCCTGTGTTGCCTCTCACCAACATGGCCCGCTGAAAAGGGGGCTAGCATTTCTAATCTATCCAAATGTGGTCCCTCGAGACCGTTTTTGGCTCACAGCATATCTGTAGGTGAAACACTATTTAGTCCCAATAGGTGTCCAGTTGAACTAGGCTCATATATATGCAGTCGTAGAAATCAATGTCACATCTCAAACATGTAAACAAAAGGTTGGGTTGACATTAATTTGGGAGTGTGCTCACTATTCCTGTACGAGAGAGATGTTTTTTTAGGAACCTGGCATAAAAATGGACAGCAACAGCATTTATGATCAACATAAAATGACAGCCCTAATGTTTGATAAAAAACTAAACAAAAAAACAAGGTACAGAGTAAAAGCAGCAAGTCACGTTTCCATCACAAAAGACACAGATGCTCATCAACATTTTCATTTTGATCCTCGAGATCAGGAAAATAAACCTTGAGATCGGTCAAGTACTTCAACTTCAGGCAAACCCATGACAACTTTGTCTTCTGTGTACCGTAATGTACAATTTACACGTCGAAAATATAGAGACAACCAGAAAACAACAATTACAAAAAATGGCAAATAGCTTCTGTTCATCATGAAAAAGTGTACAATTTACAAATGAAAACATCAACAAAAACATCGTACAGACCACAGTTTGGTTTCCAGCAAGCAGAAACAAATAGAGGGGGAAAAAAATAATCAAGAAAACAACATTGTTTCTCACCACAAACTCAGAAAAACGTGACTTCAAGACTACAAAAAAAAAAGGAATCCTCTCAAGAGAGCAGTAATATATATTTAAAAAAAACGTAAGCCACACGTGGCAATAGGCTTGTTTTGAAACAAGGGCTGGAGGCTAAGGGGAGGATTAGTCAGCCTTGTGTGGCTAATGAACAGAGGCGTCGCACCTCCATATCGCTCTATACCTAACCCCCCGCCACGGATAAAAAGCTAAACCCCCCGTCTCAAACAGATAGGTGAGAGGTGGAGAGAAACACTCTGTATGTATCTTTACCTTACTATTTGAGTATTAACATTGAGAAAGTGGAATAAATGTGGCCTGAGGCTGAAAACAGCTTTCCCCACTTTGTTTCCCCACGAGGGGCTTGGCTAAGCTCTACCTGACCTCATTGTGGCTCCTGTGAAGAGGAATCTAACAGCCCCCAAATAGAATAGTATCACCAACGTTGGGCATTTCTTGGATAGCATATACGATGATAAGATGGCAGCTGGCTGACACGAACCCAGGACTGGTGGAATCCTCCCAATCAGATATGGTGGCTAAGTGGTATCGGGGCAAATGGGAATATTCATTGATTCAGGTAGTGCAATGTAGCTACTTCATTGTTCAGTCACTGTACCAAGAAGTGTCGCTTCTTGAGCCCTGGAAGAAAAGAACCAGCCTTGGTGCCATATACTAATGTGGCCATGATAAAGAAACAATCCTGTGAGTCTATTTTGGGTTTTCTGAAACCAAAAGATTGCACTGATTGAATTAGAAACAACAGCAACTTCATGTTATCACCATTACACGTCTTTACAAAACTGTCCTATGCAGAAAATAATGACAGTTACTTGTGTCGCCTTCCCAGCCACTTTCAACAAGGATCTTGTGATGGTTCATTACTCAAACAATTATTTTCAATCACTAGGCAAGTTCATATTTAAATCATACGGTAGCACATTCCATCTAACAAAATGTCTTTGCACTAAACAACATTCAAAGAAAACATGGCACAGTACAACTTTTTTGTTTCTTTTTCATTATCTTTTTACTACGTTAATTTTTTTTAACTTGAAATATCAAATCATGTTTCATTGTTGTTTTTTTATTGTTTGTTGGTTAAAATGGAAAAAAAAGTTTTCATCCTAATCTTTGTTTCTTTAAAAACGTAGCTGTATTTATATATATCTATATAGTCTTCCTTTGTAACGTTTTCTGTAAATTGTGCAAATTCAGCAGTAATACAAGTGGCGAGAGATCAGAGAGTGGGCAGTTGATTACATTTATACAAAAAAAAAAGAGAAAAGAAAATCCAACGTCTTTTTAAACTATGATGCCCACTGGAGTCACATGACTCTCTCCATTGGCTCATCATAGATTGGTCCATGTTCCAAAACATTCCATCCTGCTAATGACGCCAAATATGGAGTTCCTTTCCAAGTTTCCATTGTTGCTTTCCTGACCATCACTTATCACGACAAAACTCCAGAAATCTAAATCAAGCAAACCACAAACCACAACAGCCACAATAATCAAATGCTTTCCGGTGACATGGTCTTGGTGTATGCATGTGTAAAAACATCCAGTGTCCCAGTCTCGCACACAGACACGTGTGCATACACCATATGGCCCGCAGACACACACACACAAACGTACGTAAGCATACACAGGCCCGCCCATCTCTGCCGAACCCCCCCATTTTGCAGTGTACTGCTTCAGTCCTTTGCAGTTTGTGTGTCGTATTGTTGGGGGTTGGAGTTTTGTTTGTTCTCTTGGTGAGAGGAGCAAGGGAGATAGAGATGGAGAGGAGGATTGAAGAGGAGGAGGAGGAGAACACGGAGGTGGTGGTAGGTCCTCAGCTGGCCAGGGCCATTGTGTCGATGACCTGCTCCAGCTTGCTCCTCAGTCTCTGTCTCCTTGCCTGCTCGTCCCGCTCCAAAGCTGACAAGATCTGAAAATAGAAAGGGGAAAGGTCATTCCGTCATTCAACATGGCCGTTAATGCCAAACGCCTAGTTCATGCTTTCTCCGTGACTTGAATGCCCACTTTGTGGCCATAGAGACAGATGTTTTTTTTTACAATTAATTTATTCATTACATTTTAAAGATACAGTATCCTGAATTGTAAATTCTCAACAACCAAGGCCAAATGACTTGAGTTGTTGTTGTATCAAGCTGAACATGTCAAAATCTAGCGAGTGCCGTAGAAATGGCTGGGATGTCTCACCTCGTCCTTGTACTTGACGATGTAGGAGTAGATCTCGTGCAGGGCCGACATACTGTTGAACTGGCTGAGGTGCAGGCGGGACTGCTCCGCCAGGTAGGCACTCATGTCTTGGTCACTGATGGCCGGCATCCTGGAGATGTCCGAGTAGTACCTGGAGAAAGAGATGAAGGAAGGAAGGAAGGAATGAGGGGAGGCATATAGCAAGTGAAAGGGACAGAAATGTATAGAATAGAGAAGTGTAAAGGGCATGAAGGAATTGAGGATTAGGAAAAGAGGAAAATAAATGTAGGGAAAGTGTATAGAATTATAGAGCGAAAATCTTGAATGGGATGCTATAGGTGTTTCTTCCAAATACATTTGAGACTAAACAAACGTAACATCAAACCAAACTAAGCATCTAATCACATAAAGGGCTGAGCCGAATGCTTCAGAGCTCCGAAGCTTTGTTCATTGGATTGGGATTCAGATCCTAAATTCAGATTTTTTTTAAAAATGTCTCTCGAAAAAAAATTGTAATGGATGTTTAGACTACTAGATGTTTGTCAACGTAAGTGTTTATTCTATAATGATTGAGCTTTGAATCGCCTGGAAGTTTATCGACTTGATTTCATGAGCTCGTCGACACAGCTTTTATTTGGAAAGCTGTGGCCGGAAACGCATCGTGCACCGCGTCTAGCTTGACGCAGTAAGCCCCAACCTTGTGGTCGGACCAAAACAGGCTCTTACTGGCAGCCCTTCGGCCAGGTGGACGCCGGATTACACGGTGCTGAATCCTCCGCTCCGAGTCCAGTTGGTACAAAGACTCAGAAAAAATATCTTAGATAGATAGATTATAGATATATAGATTATAATTTAAACAAAGCTTCGGAGATCCGGGGAAAATTGGCAAGGAAGCTTCAAAGTGTAAAAATGGCATTCAGCTCAGCCCTAATCACATCTGAATCAATTACATTTGAAGAAGTGGAAACGATAACAAGCCTGCATTGCTCACGTACCTCTCTACCCAGTTCTTGTAGTTGGGGATGTCTTTAGCATACAGCAGCTTGTTTGAAGGCGAGTCCTTCCCTAGTTTATGTTCTGATGTTGAACAGGAGTCCATGAAGGTCTGGGCCACCACAGACAAGCAGGCGTCTGTAATGCTGTTCTTATGGATGTCAAACACAAACTGGGGGTTCTTGATCACGTTCACCCAGAACCGCAGTGGAAGACTGGAAGAAATGAGGGAAAGAAGGATAAGATGGAATGAGGGAGAGTTGCAGAGTTGACAAGCTGTTAAGGTGTAGTGAGCACTGCAATGAATGAAGCAGCACACACAGCACCGGCAGAATAAAGGAGGAGTCTGACTGATAAAAGGCAAGAGAAAGAGAACATGAAATGGCGATGAAATGTGTCTCAGAGCAACACTGTACATTCCGCTGCACTGCTAATGTAAAAATGCTACATGTGTAAATGTTTTCCCAATGACTCAGTGAGCTTTTATCTACACTAAATACAGACCACCTACCAAATACTACCTCTTTCTCATGTACACCGTGTAATGATGCCCCTTCTACACACAGCACACACACAAACTCACCAGTTGCTCTTCCATGTGTGCCGTACATCAGAGTCAGATATGGAGTGTTTGTCTGCCTGCTCGTCCAAGAAGTCAAACATGTACTTGATGGCAAGTGGCAGGGCGCTGCCTCGGTGGGCCGTGCTGAAGATGGTCTCGAACAAGTCATCCACAAACTTCTGGAGCGTACCCTGAGCAGGGGAGAATCAACACTGGCTTAGTTAGTTAGTTAAAACAATTAGAACTTTCCCTGTCAGAAGGCATCATGCCTTAACACCTCTCACATAAATGGCTAAGGAACCTGTCTATACATTCTACAACATACAGAAATACTGAAACATCTTGCAACCATCTAGCCAAGTGGTTCCAAATCCAGTCCTCAAGTACCATCTGTCCTGCAACTTTTAGCTCCAACTGCACTCTTGTGCAAGAGTAGAGTTGGAGCTAAAAGTTGCAGGACAGGTGGTACTTGAGGACTGGATTGGGAACCACTGATCTAGCCCAGTTTTCTGTGTATTTTGGCCCTAATGTTGGAGAACTGGGATATGTGAGCCTATCAGCTGCTGGTACACTAGCTTTTTTAAAGTAGGAGTGGAATATAAAGAAATATTAATCTTATTGTACATCAAAACTAAGTAGCCCTTTTAGTTAGCATTTGCTTGCATGCTCTTCTTTGTTGGTGGTGGTCTAGCTGCAGGCAACGGCTGTCAGTAGCGGGCATTAGAGAATGACTTTGCTTTGCTTTCAGTACTTTGACTTTTTGAGACAGTTTATGATGGTGCTTTCAGAGTGCTACTTTACAGTGTTTAGGATGAGGCCCAATGAGAGTTCAGCCGAAGGCTGTTCTGTAATGTTTTTTTCCACACCACACAACTTTAGAGACACTGAATCCACACAAATTCCTCTGATGTTGAAATTATTTTCAATCTCCTCCCTCAAGCTTGCATCTCCCTTTTTCCCAGCATCAAGTATCCAAACCACTTTTGTCAAAACCTTATTTAAACCAGCTAGAACTGAAATCTACACTCCCCTATCCATACACACATCCATAAATCAGCTTCCTAAACACACAAAGCTGTGGGGGCTGTAATAAATAAAAACAAACTGCACTTCTCCAAGTCCCCCCATTGTCTTCCTCCGGCTTGCATGTTAATTATTTCCCAATCGAGCCTGCCCTGGTCGTGCTAACCTTGCACTTTCCTATCCGGAGCTAGAACAATGGAAATGTGGAGCTAATGAGTGAAACATCGAGGGAAGGGAAGTGCCGGGGTGAGCAGAATCACCAAGCTAGTTAGTACCTGCAAATGAGGGCAAGGGGCTAACACTGTTGGTAGGCTGTATGGGCAGATGATGCGGTGTGTGTGTGTGTGCACGCACGTGTACATGCATGTATGCGTTTGTGCATGTGTGAGTGTGTGCCTAGAGATTATGTTCCGAGAGACTTTTTGGAGTCAGGCTCTGTTATTGTCTTGATGTTTGCGAGAAACCAACGTAGGTCAATGCGTATTTCGTGTATGTGTGAATTTGTTTGTGTGTGGAAGAGAGGTGGCAGAATGAGGGATGAAGGTGCTGACACGTCAGTTTAACAGTTCCAGAGTATGGAATGGTGCCACGGTTGTAACTGCTGTTTCACAAAACGGTTTTACAGTGTTGGGAACTCGATCGCACCCTGGCCAATGGCAAATCGACGACTTACACAGGGATGAAACGCACACTGACCCAAGTTTGTTTCTCCAACACATCAATACATACACTGAGCCTAACTCCAGACTCCAAATAACCTTTCAGACCATAATCTGAACACACACACACACCGCATAAAAGCCTGAATACAGATTCCACAGTGTGGTTTGGAGAACGTAGGGGAATTTGGCGAGTAATGATTGTAGGGTAAAGGCCTGGGCCTATAAGCCCTGAGGCCACCAACGGAGGGCCTAGTAGCACTAACCAAACAATGCAATAGTCAAAGGTCAGCCTCCTAATTAAGACACACACTCATTCATGTGCGTGTGTGTATCCTTGTGTAAAAGGTTATGAAAAATGTTAATGAGGTTTGAGACACCCACCAAACAAAGGTCAAAGAGGGTTGTTGGTGGAAGTGGGCTAAATTACTTGGTGGAGTGGGGATTTAGGCAAGAAGTGTGTGAGTGTGTGTATTGTCTGTGTGTAAAAGAAGAGAGCTCTGCCAAAACATCCCATTGACATTGCCTTTTCTGCGTGCATGTTTTGGTGAGTGTGTGTTTATCCCTGTGTATCTTACAGTGCCTATAGAAAGTCATCATACCCTTTTGAAATAGTCACTATTTATGTCTTACAGCCTGAAATGAAAATACATAAAATCTATATTTTTCCAGCTTTATTTACACAAATAAAAAAAGCTACATTTCTGAAAAGTAATTACAAAAATGAAAAAGTTGAATAACAGGGTTGGAAAAGTAATCAGTCCCCTGACTTAATACTTTGTGGAGGCACATTTTGCTTTAATTACAGCCATCAGCCTGTTTGGATATGTCTCTACCATCTTTGCGCACCTAGATTGGACAAATTTGCCCCCTCTTCCTTGCAGAACTGTTTTGAGTTCAGTCATATTCCGTGGTGAGCAGCGATGTACTGCACTCTTCCAGTCCACCCACAGATTTTCTATAGGATTTAGGTCAGTGATCTGACTGGGCCACTCAAAGACATTCACCTTCCTGTCCTTTAGCCACTGCGTTGTTTTTATGGCGGTATGTTTTGCAAGAATTTGGGTGAACTTGGCAGCATCCATTGACCAATTGCCCAGTCCCCGCTGAAGAGAAACACCCCAGCACACTATAATGCTGCCATCACCATGCTTTTTTTTCACTTGAAAGTTGTAAGGCAAAATGTGTAAATATATTGGATTTTATGTATTTTCATTTCAGGCTGTAAGACAAGTGACTATTTCAAAAGGGTACGATGACTTTCTATAGGCACATAAAGGTACGTCTCCATACCTTAGTAGCTAGCAGCCTGGTCAGGTAGATCTCAGAGACCATCTTGCTCCCTCTGTCCCCCTCCCTCTGGTCTGAGTGGTCGTGGTTCTTGACCAGGTGCCACAGTTTGGTGCCGCTCTCCAGGTCGGGTGTGATCATGGGAGTTCGGGAGCGCAGGCTGTCTGGACTGCTGGCTGTCCTCAGCATGCTCTCTGCACAGGAGAGGAGGATGGGACACAGCGGAGAACTGAGTGAATGGGCCAAAATAACAGTTGAACATGCACTTTGTCATGTTAGTTTGTTTTTTTGTGTAAAAATGTGATTTATTTATTGAAGTGTCATGATAAAAGGAGGTAATTTGCTGTAACAATGTCAAAGAATTCTCTTTTTGCTTGCCCCCTCCTCAAGAAGGTCAGAGGTCAGGGTCATCTACAGAACAGCACCCTTGGAGCTAGGGGCATTCAGTGCCTTGCTCAACAGTCTACTGTCTACACCACACTGCTGTCCTGTTATGCACACCAATGTGCCTGTATTTTCTCTCAACTGAAATGGGCTGGGCAACAGAACTGGAAAGACAAATACAAATACTAAGTATTAAGAATACATTATCTGTACATGGCTGCATAGATGTGGTATAACATATACTGCGTCTTTCAATAAATAGCCAGGGTATGAATACATTCTGATTATGTATATTCATAATGTCTCGCAACTTGGTACTACTCTGAAGTTTACCTTAGTACACTTCAGTTTGTCTTATCCAACATTTAATTAAGGTTGTGTAGGTGGAAAATAAACATGAATAAGAAATATGAGGCAGCTGAAAAGAGTAAAACCTCCCTGTGAAGTTAAAAAGGTGTTTGAAAGGTGACAGCTTCACCTACTTAAACATCACTCTTTCATTCCCGAATAAATTTGTCTGTCACTCTTCTGCTCCCTTCCTTCCTCCCTCCCTTTGTTGGACAGTGATTCCCTATTTTGTGACATCAAGCATTAGGCTTTCAGTTTGAACGCCTGTCACTTTCATGAAGGAGGAGGAGAGGATTGAGAGGTTCAAGCCAGGACGTACAGGGTGTGTGTGTGTGTGTCGCAAAGGCTTAACTCAGGGAGTTACAGTATATAGGGGAGGGACTGAGAAAGTGGAAAATAGGGAGAGAAGGAGAGACAGAAAAGTGGAAACAAGTGGAGAAAGGTGAAAAGAGGAGTAAGGAAGTAGAGAAAGTAGAAAGGACAGAGTGACAGAGGCCCACTTTACACCTGGCATTAACATATGTCTGGTATCCGGATTGTGTCTAGATCTGATGTAGCTGGATTATATTTACACCTAGCATTAAAATGCGTCTCCAGCATACAAATTGAAATCTGATTTCTCTTTCCCTTGCCAAAACGCAGATTGTCACTTCCTGTCAAATACATCTCTGACCTTCTTCAAACGTGACTTGGATGATCGAATATTCAATACATCTTGGGTGCATTTACCTTGCGATACGATTACAATATGATCTCCCAGGAAACATGTTAATGCCAGGTGTAAAAGGGATCAGAGAGAGAGAGAGAGAGAGGAGTGGGTGACAGCAGAAAGAAAGAGAAAATGGCAAACACTAAGCAAAGAGAGAAGTGGACAGCAATCAAGAGCTTGTGAGGAGAGAAGCTAACCAGCCAGCAAGCCACATTATCCAAACCCCGGGGTCGTCCCTGTCCATCTATCCACTGTGA
>OMOT01001013.1:0-11590 GCA_900312575.1 Acanthochaenus luetkenii
GCAGGACCGAACAAATCCTCCTCCAGGTCCACGGACCTCTGTGGAAATACTCCTGGGCAGAAGGCTTCCAGCCCGCAACCGACCGAAAGCCACAGGCAGCCCGGAAGGGGGACGGCCCAGTGGCGGAACAAGGAAGAGTGGTCCCGGATCCGCAAAGGACCTATCCCAGGTCCAAACCCCTGGACGGAACCGCGACACCGGCAGGAATCTCCTCCTGCTCATCTGGGCGACACTGGCAAACAAACTCCTGGAAAGAAGGCACACCTACCCCCGGCTCCCGGGCCAGGAACGGAGGTGGCCGAAAACCACCGGCAGCTCGGAAGAGAGACAGACCAGTGTCGGCAGAAGGAAGAATGGCTCCAGCCCTGCAGAAAACCTCCCCCAAGTCCAAACCCTCGGAACAGACCTTAAATGCCTCAGGCTCATCATGGAAAGGAACCTAAGCTGGGACAGGCTTCTCAGGGACAGGAACCAAAGCTGGAGCAGGCCTACCATGCACACATCCCAGCAGCCACCGTTGGCTGACTATAAACTGCTCCAGTGCCGAGAGGTGTGACTCACTGAGCGGGGACAAGGAGGTGCTTGAAGGAGCTGTCCTCTGCACCGCCGGACATCGACGCTCACCGCCAGGCTCTGAAGAAGCCGCTCATGCTGCCCCACGAGATCGTCCTGGCTGGCGAGAGCCTGGTGGAGATTCTCTGTGTCCGCTGGGTAAATGTTGGCTGGTTCGTTCTGTCACAGTATCTAGGTAGGACCCAAGCGCAGACACAGGAGGCAGAGGCAAGAGATTCCTGGTGTAACCTGACAGGTTTATTCCAAGCCAGGAAGGCAGACAGGTGCAGGCACAGATAATGCAGAACAGACAACACTAGATAAACAGGGGATAACTACACAACTAGGAGACATGCAAACAGGCAACATAGGCAAACAGGGGCAAAAGGCAAAACATCAAAATAGACAAACAAATCAGAAAAGTCCGACAGGGAAACAGATACTAAATACACTAGGGCTAATGACATGATTGAACACAGCTGGGGGAACCAAGGGGCATGTGGGAATCACACAGGGGCCATCTGCTGGCCTAAACGGGTAACACCAGAGGGCAGAGAGGGGAGTTGTGACACTTTCAAACTGGACCAGATAGAAGCTCAAAGCAAATTATTTAGGCTGCTGTTTGTAACAGTTCAGCTTACTTACTTTTCTAAAATGTTTGCCACTTTTTCATTACTACCAGCCCACTACTTTACTGCACCACATTTGGTCAGTTTACATTTAACTTACATGAACTTTATTATTACTGTCAATTTTAATTTTAATTTTAGTTTGTTCATGTTCCTACTTTAACTGAGTTGTACTTCTTTACATGGAACCTCTTCTTCTATCCACATGCTGTGTAGTGCCTGCTAATCACACACACACACACACATTTTACATGACCCACTAGAAAGTTACAATTTTAAAAGCCTTTTCTCATCAAATATTTTCACCTATTTGGAACTTTCTCCGCATTTTGGGGAAAATCTAAAGACCGTGCATCATGCAACAGACCAGACTGAAGTTGGTTTGGGGTTAACGGTCACATGACTTTGGAGCTATTGAAGTTTTTTCCTCTATTTCGATTTTTTTATTTTACTAAGCAATTGTGGTGAAATGTAAAGTATGTGCATCATGCAACATACTAGATTGAATAAAACAAAGTTAGTTAGGGGTCAAAAAGTCACCTGACCTACAAGCAAATTAAAGGCCATTTTAAGCATTTTTACACCATTCTAAATGGGTCTTGTAACTGATTTTTACGTAAATCTAAAGGTTGTGTATTATGTGATTTGTCATCCTTAGCCCATAACACCTGATTTGGTGTCTATGTGTTATTAGATTGTGGACCTATGCAAAGTTTGTTATTTATATGAACCATTTGAACATATAATGAGAAATATCTGTGCGTCACATCCCATCTATATACTGTACATATCACTTGGTTTGGTGGTGTTATGTAATGAAGAAGTTATTTCATTTTTTTTCAATGGACCCCTGAATTTGTCCCTAATCAGAAAATAAGTGCTGTGCAACATTCTCCGTGTTTTTACCTCCATGACCACTGCATTTTTCATTAATAGGTCACATAGTTTCAAAGCCATCGCGATTTGAGGAGACGAATATCTGTCGAATATCCAACTAACTTTCCCACGCTAGCCAACTCCCCACGCAGAGAAACCTCCTATTGTAACTCCACGCTAGATACACACCCACCTGGCACACCACTATCATCCGTGACCGCCCACCCCTCCGCCAGACCCCCGGCCCACAGCTCAGACACGGCCCTGCTGTTGCTGCGTGTCGCCTGAGTAGCAAAGCGCAGTGTCAAACCAAAGGGGAACTTTACAGTGTGCAGAGAGCAAACTGGGGTAAACTAACGCTGCGCGGCTTGGACACGCGTACACGTGTTATTTATTCCACTTCATTCAGAGAGTCTTGGACCTTTTTGGGGGGTTGGTTTGTTTTTTGTAACACGATGGCCAACTCGGGGATTCAGCTCTTGGGATTTGCCCTGTCGCTCATCGGTATCATTGGACTGATTATCGGAACTATTCTGCCACAGTGGAAGATGTCAGCGTACATCGGCGACAACATCATCACAGCGGTGGCCATGTACCAGGGACTATGGATGTCGTGCGCCTTCCAAAGCACCGGGCAGCTCCAGTGCAAGATCTACGACTCTATTCTGCAACTAGACAGTAAGTAGCCTGCCCTGGGAATCACAGGGGACCCCAAGCGGAACGAGAGGGTCGGTTGACTTCACAGTTATCCCACTCTAGGTGTATTAGCACAGTGAGAGAATGGATGAGGTGTAACTCTCCTCACTGTGGCCGTCACCTGGCACAGGCAGTTCATTCTATTAAAAAAACACATCACCAAATAGAAACAAATACTCTTAGATGGAGATCCTTTATAGCTCATGACGTCAAATATGGGTCCGATGCCGATATTTGGGGGCCCTAGACATGAAACGGTTCGGGATCTGTTTTCTTTTTTTAGTGACATACTCTTGGCCAGCAGTTGACGCTCCATTACGCACGACTCACTTGACCTGTCGTATCATCAAGGGTTTACATATCAGTTGTGTGTCTGTGCTCACGCAGTCTCTTAATCTATGACTTGGGCTCGTCCACATTGAGATCCACCTGGCCTATCCAAGCACCTCATTTACCTGGATGAGACACTGTTGTCACTTGTAAGATTGCCACCTTGGGGTACAACCTGCTGCTCACCATGCCTTAATTATACCCCCCACACTCTGCCCCTACTGTCACCGATTACACCCCAATGTATTCTGTTGCTACAGTGGGATATTGTCTTCCCCGTAAGCCTTTTTGACGGAGACTGCGGGAGATTCTAGGGAGAGAGGTTTGGAAGGAACTGAAAAGATCCATCTACAGTGAATTATGATCTCCATTCCTCACAGCTTTCCTTAGCAACATCACACCATCCGTTCACACACCACACCTTGTCACATTCTGGGAAACCATCCCACCCCCTTACACTTCCAAAGCACACACACACACGCACATAAATATACATACGCACACACCAGGGTGGTTTTTAGAGGCCATTCATTAACCCAAAGGTTTAATCCCCGTTAAATACAAATTGAATTTTGTGAAATTAAATTAAATTAAAGCTGCACTAGGCAATTTTGCACTTTGGTGACCCCAAGTGGCAGAGGGAGATAACTCTTTGAATATATGAAAGTTTGAACTTCATTGCCCAGAAATCACGTGACGTGACGTCAGAAAACTGCACACTCCTCGGACCCAACTTTATTCTTCTTAGTGGCTGGTAGCGGTGGAGATGGTAAAAAAAATATTCCAGGAGTCAAGCTGTCTCTGTGCGGTGCGCTTACTCGTTCACTGCTGTTTAGGGGAAAGTTTTCAATTTGGTACTTCCTGTGCGCAGAGGAGATTTCCTGCCGGTGACCATACCCGACACCGGAGTTTCATTTGGGCAAATAGAGCGATTCTATGGCGTTTCAATTAGGGGAACTGGATCGCTCTTCTCTGTTGCAGCACCAATTTGTGATTTAGACTGATAAGACGGGTGTAGTGCAGCTTTAAATTGAATGAAAAGTTCAGTGCTAATTTGGTTGGCGAAAATCCAAAGGCGAAAGAGACGTCACAGTACTGGACTCACTGTTTGATTGACAGGTGATCTCTGGGAAGTGCAGTGCAGAAACGCAGCAGCAACGAGCGCTGAGCACCAAAGATGGAGACAAAATCATATTTGAAATATCTTTTACCACTTTAGCCGTTTCCAACCTTCATGGGTGGAGTGGCTGGAAGATTAGCCATGGTGATACAGCGCACAGGAATTTCATCCACCGACATCACTCACTTACACATCAATTCACTGACGTGCACACACACACACACACCTGCTTCCTACATCACTCATTCCGTCCTGTCGACTTCAATTCTGAGTGAATTGGGCCATAACTCGCCCAATTGTCCCCGACTGCCTGTTTTGCAGTGATAACTACAAGGTTTCTGTGTCAGTGATGCCTCACATATTGGAGGTCCTCAGCTCTGGGGCAACAATAGCTGTGAACCACTTACAACTATTCCATTTACTTTTACTTATATCGTTACTCAATTGACCTACACCACACTGGTTGTTATACAGCATATTCAACCATTATTTCCAACTGACCTCCATGACAGCACCAGACTTGGTTGCTGGGAGTTTTGTGACACAACTGCAAAGCCTCTATAGGGTCAGCAGCTATAGCGGCGTTAGTGTGGCAAGATTCCAGCGCGGGATACTGTGGAGGTGACTTGGTGAACGAGCCCCTGAAGAGCGTAGCTCCCTCCCTCTTTTCTCCTCCACCCTATTCTCTCCCATTCCTCACACATCATGTGCTCTCTCTCTCTCTCTCCCCTACTTCTCCATCTCTCTCTACCCATCCCTCCTTCCCTCCCTCTGCGCTGGAGGGTTTTGTTTGTTTGGGCAGGGCAGGGATGGCCTAGACTGGCACAGACTGGTTCTAGGTGGATAGAGGGGGCGAAACAAAGGGGGGGTTCACCCTGTGATAGGTTTATAGGGTGGTGGTGGTGGTGGGGGGGCTGACAGATGAGGATCCTGACAGAAGCCTTTCACCAGCCCTCCGCCTCTCAAACAACAGCAGATGTGCAGTGTGGTGTGTGTTTCTCTTTCTGTTTGTGTGTGTGCATGTGTATCCCATGGCTTCTCTTCCAGGAAAAGCGCACATTCAAGTGTCCTGACAGGCTACTGTGAATGTAATTCACAACCTCTGGGCACACACATAAAACCTCCCCAATAGGTCGAGGCCTGTTTATTTGTGAGCCTGTCTTTATCATTTGCCAGTTTGTGCGCCCAGATTCTCAGTTTGTACATGAGGATCCAGCACTGATGAGGATCCAGGACTGGATTTTGTATATTTGTATGTTTATGCAAAATGCTGTAGATTTGACCTTTGTAAGCTGGTTTGTATAGCCGAGCACAGTCCAGAAAACAAAAGGCCATCTATAAATGAACAGAGCCACCACACGCTTCCTGTCCTTTCCGCACAGTCTTTCTCTCTCTCACTCTTCATCTCTCCCCGTTTCCTTCCCTCCGTCTCCCCCAGGTTCCCTCCAAGCCACCCGTGCCCTGATGATAGTCGGCATCATTGTGTCCATCGCTGGGCTGGGCGTGGCCTGCATGGGAATGAAGTGCACCACCTGTGACGGGAACGACAAAGTACGCAAGTCCCGCGTCGCCATGACCGGCGGCATCATCCTACTAGTGGGAGGTGAGGATGGAAAAGATGAACCTTCCTTCTTAATGTTGCAGCCCTGTTGTGTATGTTCCTGTGTAGCCTGGATGGCTGCCTGCAAGCAGTGGTGCTCATAAGTCATTACAAGGTATCATAAGTGCATTATAAACACAGTCGGTGCACGATTATTATTATAAGCAGAGCGTGATATAATAAACGTATTGTGGGAAAACCTTCAATGAATTATGCGTCAGCTGTATTGTTAATGACGTGATAATTGATTGTAATGTAATTTTCTGATGTTTGATTATCATATTCTATATGCTTCTAATGGGCCTATAATCTTGTACTGCATTACAATGTTCTTCATGTAAAGTGTCACCAAAAATACATCGACAAAAGCCATGCGATAAAAGGATAGTGAATATACCAGTGTCTGCTGCGTGGCTCTATAGTGTAATGATTCGTAACATAGCTACAGTATGGGATCTATACTGAGGACAAATGAGAGAGCCCTGGTTACATAACATTTAATCGAAGCCCACCCAAAATCACCTCGTCGTCACTGGCTAAGTTTCTTGGATGTGAGAGTCTTCCGTACGCCATGTGTAGGAGTACGTTTGATCCCCAGGCCAAAAGGCTTTACTCCCTTTCATCTGGCTCAAGTCCTCCACAGGTCATTAAGAGTGAACGGGTCCAGTATTTCTGGCACTGATTCTACCATAAGAGGTCTTTCTGGCACGGAGGAGGACAAAAGCACTGAAAGCTAATTGTGCTGGAGTCAGCAGTTGCCCTCCTAGTGACTATTAAAGGGATAAAGGCACGTCTGCCCTCTCAGGTTTTGATGATGTGCTGATGTGCTGATTGATCTTTGTTGTCATCTCCCCCCACACAGGGCTGTGTGCGATCGTAGCGTGTTCCTGGTTTGCTCACAATGTCATCCGGGCTTTCTATAATCCTTACACTCCTGTCAACACCAAGTAAGTGAGCCCAAATATATATCACCAGTGATCACTGGTCCAACAGTGCATTTCTTTCACTGTATTAATTTTCCAGTTTTATGTTATTGTGTCCGATGAACACGGGGAGGTTGTCTACAAAACCCTGTTCAACGTTTCCTCATCTGCACATGCATAATGTGCACGTTATTTCATGTTTTGTGGTTAAAGTAATAATCCGCAACATGTTCATATAAATAAATGGTTTTTTTATTAATAAAGAACATAACTTTACACGACAAAATACAAATACAACAAAACACCACAAGGAAGACACAACTTTTTTCATTTTCTCCTCCATACCCCCCCCCCTCGCTCCTCCCTTTTTCAAATCCAGACTTCACCCTGACTCAAAGTTTCCCACCCATGTTCATAAATTAAGTTATGATTTTTATTTTTTTATTAATATCCTTTTCGAGAATCCAGGGAAACGTCAAAAACATTTTGAAACGTTTTACAATATTTAACTGATATCTTTTAACAGTTTTAAATATAGATGCTTTCCCCATAATAATAATAATGTTATTCAGGTCTTTTCCTTCTCCATTATCCCTTAGATCTCACATTATGGTTAGAGGGCAGCTATTAAAAAAAAAAAGTTATAAACTGAAATCCATTCTTCAACTTTAATTAAAAATAATGCAACTTCAGATGGATATCAAAAAAAATTACAAATGGATTTCCATTAAATTCGCTGGACAGATAGGCCTTGGGCCAAGGAGCAATTGACTAGACTTAGGTGGTGATGTAGATCAGCGATTACTGCCATTGTCTTTTTTAGCCATATCTATGAAACGACAAGATGATCCTAAGGGTATGTTTGCAGGGTCAAGAAATCAATTTAACTTAAAATATAAGTAATAGGAATTATGTCTTTGGGTATAACAGCAAGTTGGAGAATTGTTCGGCATTGGCTGAGTTACGCCGACGCTTAATCATAAATGAATCAGAAATCTTCGCTCTCCTTTGGTAATGAGCTGGTCAAGCAGGTAAATGTCCTCTTGTCTCTCCCAGGTTCGAGTTTGGCGCTGCCATCTTCATTGCATGGGGCGGCTCTCTCCTGGATGTCCTGGGCGGGGCCATGTTGGCGGCTTCCTGTCCACGGAAGAAGCAGGTGTCCAAATACCCATCCATGGCCACCGCCCGCTCCGGCCCTCCCAGCAGCACCAAGGAATACGTCTGAGAGCGCCCCCTGCTGGTTGGGACTCCAGATGAAGCGGACAAAGAAGGTTCTCCCCTTGTTAAAGCATGACTGACGTGTACAATTGAAGTTATGTGGGCAGTTCTGAATCATAGACAGAGGCAAATAATTACTGAAAAGGGATTGTTCTTGTTTTCCCCCCAGATAGCCCTTTGAGACCCCCTGATTATCATGCAGTACTCTCAATTGTTTCTTGAATGATGTCTCTCACCCCGTCTAAACATTCCACAATTGTTTACAAGTAGTCTTCGCAAATACATTATAATTGGATCCCCTGACTTAATGGACAGGCCCTTGAATTTGAGCCAAAACTGTGGATTACAGCCAGCACTTGCACCTCCATGTTAAAACCAACATCTATTAGCGTTTCCCATGTAATTGAAAGTAATCAATTCCAGTTTGGTGCTTAGGATCCTCTTGTGGCCGACTCAGGGGTGCTGTACAACAGAGGGGGACTCAATATTATGTTTTATATTAACTGTGCGTGGTTCTAAAATAGACCTTACGATAAGCTGGGTGTGACTTTACACACAGGGCTGACTGTATATGGCGACTGTATCATACAGGCCTTTTACTACACCGTGAGTGGTGTAGTAAAAGGCCTTGGACAGGGCTTGGAGTTTCTTCATACCAGTCTGTCACAAACCCTGCTCAGATATTAAATATTTTTTAATGTAGTCACCATGCCATTATCGCCATCACAGATTCAGAACCAGCCGCACTACGAGATACACTTTAAAACTGCCTTTATTTATGTTGTGCTTAGGGTGAAGCTTTTGTCCCTTTATAGATTAGCAGAAGTGGTAGTTCAATGTGGCCCAGTTCTAGCTTGGAGAGATTTGATGTTTTATGAAGTCATGTTTTTATGAAGTCATATATAAAAAAAAAAATTACGCTCTGAACAGTGTCTGCAATGTTTTTAAATGTCATAGTTGTATGTTTTATACACTTTGCACATCTGCTGATTTATGATGAAATTACCTTTTTTTTGACTGGACAACTGTTGCAAGACTTTTTTTTTAAACATGTTTCCCATGCTCTGACAATACTTATAATAAACAGTGCAACATTGCTCATTGTGTGGTGGTCATAGTAGCTGATGAAAGTAGTCATTTGAAAATCAGAGAACATCAAATCCAACGTTTCCACAAAAGAGTCATCTTTTATTTCCCAAGATGCATTATGAAAAGTCTACCATTTCCATGCACATGGTAATGCCACAACAACAATCTTTGAGTCAGAGAATGAGCTGTCAACTAGTCAACCAGTAACAATTTCACAGCCAAGAAAAAATAAAAGTCAGCATCATCATGAGCCTTTGTGTATGATAATGTCACACTCCTAGGTCCACTGCAAAAAAGCCCAAACGATCCCCAAAAAACGAGTAAAAGACCATCTCGGCAGTGTGACCTAATCGTAGGCTGTCATTCGTTTTGATAATCTCATACTGCCTGCTGCCTCTTGTACAGTTGAGGTTGACATTGTCTTTAAATAGTCTGCCTGAACCAGAAGCATCGGGGTGTACTTCAGGTAGTAGGATTACTCAGTTTGCCAGATAACAAAAAATTTACATGGAAAAAAAACGTAATGAAAATGTGTTGCTTGGTATGACAACCATCAGAACCAACGTTGATGATCTGATACCCATCAAATCCGGTATCAAACTGTACTGCACATTATCAAAAACTAGAATTACACACTGTTCTTTCAGTCTGTCTGGCTGACTGGGAAATCCTGCCTCTGGAAAAACCCTCCAGAGATCCGTTGTTGTTTATGATGATGCTATACTGCTGAGTCGGCCACTCAAGCCACCGATGAGGTCAAAGAACTGTTTAGTCTGCATGATCTAAAGAGCAAAACGATGGCGTGGTTTTAAATACTAGAGCGTAGCCCTTAATAACGGGATACCAGTCACATGTTTTGATGCTTTGACAGACTCCATGCATAGAATTCTGAAACATGTCACTGCACAGAACAGGCATTCCCACAAAGTGCACCATTACTTTTCAGAACACAATAAATCTCAATTGTAGGTTATTGAAACAATATCCATTGAGAAACAAGTTTTTTTTTATAAAGTATATAAGCCATAATAACTTGCAGTCGTTTTTAGTAAATGTTTCCAAAAAGCAGCGAGCGTTCATCCGCTGGATAATCGTACACCACCTGCGTCGGTGTGAGAGTAGAGGATGATAGTCATTGCACAACCAAAGCTTAACATTTCACCTGTATTGTTACACATTAGCAGGCGTCTGCTCCCTCACACATCCATCCCATAATCAGTAACCTTCACCAAGAAACAAAAACAACCAAAGGCTGGTGACAGGGTGCTTTTCATCTTACCATTTGCTTAGTGCAACTTTAGAAATGTAGCCCTTGTTAAGAAGCTCCGAAAGAAATATACACACGCTCTCTTCAAATCTTTCTCAAGTGCTGATAGTCTACTGCCTACCGAGGTACAGAGTACAGGGCAATGCAGTACAATTCATTCACAGTCTGACCAAAGACAAGTTCAATAAACACTATGTACAAGCAAGGTCTAGGCTTCAGCCGGCGGTAGATTTGCCATCGTCGCGCCGCGTTCAGCCATCAGGAGCTTCGGTAGGTCACTTGAAATGATCAAGGCCAGATCTCTGACAGGGTGTTTGGCGCCCCGGGGGACTTTTTGGCACTTCCAGGCGAAGTTTAGGAGATGGGCGCGAGGGATATGGGACACTGCCCGTTGTTGTTCATGATGTCGTCCAAATCCTCGTCCTCCAACTCCACTGGGAAGGAAAGGACAAAGGTCATGAATTCTCTGTGCCTCTGGGTCAAGAATGCACCGATGCCAACATCGACAAACAGATACTAGGCCAATACCCGGCTGAAATAGGGCAGTTTTAATGTATTGTTCTGTAAAAGTCATGATGGATCTCTTAAAACTCGTAGCACTCAGAATCAGTGTCCACTGTGAAAAAAGTACCATTAACAAATAGCATCCCTACTTCGGGGTTCGTATTATATTTAGATGATACTCAGCCGAATTGTACTGACATTTAGGGCTGCAACTATTGGTTATACTTTCATTTTTGAAAAATCTATTTAACCGTACATCAAATATTCAAATAATCTTCCAACATTTCAGTGACGCAGTGTACTGAAAAATCTAAATGTCAGTCTGACGAATGAACAAGAGTTCCATACGGCGTAATCTGTCAACTAAATGTGACAGCCCAATAAACCAAAAGTAATAAGCTAGTACTATCGGTCTGCGTCTCTCTACTCTTGACTGTCACGTTTCCCAGGAATGAGGTTCTCAAATGTTTTCATGTCACGACCCCCCAGATAGACTCACGTTTGCCCCAGGGAACTCCATATGGGAAAACTGCTGTTGTTGTTGAATTAGTATTGAATGGTATAGCTGTATATACTGTACGTGGGACGATAATAGTGCTGAGTGAAACGTATGGTCAGAATAGTCACTATTACACATTCTCTAATTGGGTCAATTACATTATAAGGAATTTTAACTATGCCTCGGTAGCCCCCTCAAGGACCCCTCAAGCACCTGGGAACCGCTACCACTCGGCTTCACTCACCTTTCTTGGACCGACCGATCTGGCCGAGCTTGGGTGCCCTCTG
>OMOT01001017.1:9156-24718 GCA_900312575.1 Acanthochaenus luetkenii
GTGTGTGTGTGTGGGTGTGTGTGTGTGTGTGTGTGTGTGTGTGTGTGTGTAAAGTGTGTGTGTGTGTGTGTGTGTGTGTGTGTGTGTGTGCTTTGAGAAGGATGTGAAACTCAAAAAGAAATATATGAAGTTAGTTTTTCGATAATGATCTTCTAAATTGGTGTGCGGGACCCTAATCATGGCTATGATGAAATCAGGATTTCCACAACAGATTTGTGTATTTATCAGTGCAAAGCTGACAATACAATCACAGTGGCCGTTTTACTTTTAGACCCCTTATGCCTAGGGATGGGACAATATATTGAAATTCAAGATATCACAATACATAATCTATGACCTTATCATAGGGCAGAAATCGAGATATTAGCTACATTTTATTCTGCTGTAGTAATCACAAATGTGATGGCCTGCCCATCATAATTTCACAAACCCTCCATCGAAATGATTTCATTGTTTCATGGCTCAACTCTCCTCTATCAAACACACAAAATCTAAATCTCTGATCTAAAAGTTCCTATTACTGGGTAACAAATTATGTGGGTGTGGCCTGATTGTTTCCTGGTCTGCACATTCCCTCATATTCTCTACATTTAGTTAGATATAAGTTATTATTTTCATTGTTGCCTCTTATAGTAATGACCCCAATTTAATGTGTGATATTTGCCATGTTACACTGATGATAACTAAACATTGTTGTTCGCTATCTTCCCCGCAGACTTTGCAAGATGTGCAAACAATATACCTCTGTGAGCCACTCCAATGACACCACAGCCTTGAGTGTAAGGACTGAGAATGGCCATCAACAAAAGAAGTACCGCTATGTGCGCAAAGAGGGCACCTGCAATGTCGTGTTCCGCCATGTCCCTGAGGAGTGGCTGCTCTTTGTGACAGACATCTTCACCACCTTGGTGGAGATCAGGTGGAGGGTCATGTTCCTGATCTTCACCCTTTCTTACATTCTGTCCTGGCTCTTCTTTGGTATCCTCTTCTGGGTCATTGCTCTCGCCAATGGTGACATCAAGGACCACACGACTGACCCCTGTGTGTATGAGGTGCGCAGCTTTACAGCTGCCTTCCTTTTCTCACTTGAAACTCAAACCACCATTGGCTATGGCTTCAGAGGGATGTCAGAGAACTGCATGGTGGCCATTATCGTGGTCACCATTCAAGATGTCATCAGTTGCTTTATTGACACCTTTGTCATTGGAATTTGTGTTGCCAAAATGGCCTCGGCCAGAAAGAGGGCGCAGACGGTGGGTTTCAGCAACTGCGCCATCATCAACCTTCGCGATGGTTTCCTGTGTCTCTCCTGGCGTGTCGGAGACTTCCGCAGGCACCACATGGTGGAGGGGACGGCCCGCGCTCAGATAGTCCGCTCCACCGTGCACACCACAGGGAAAATGGATGTGACCTACAGAGATCTGATCATCCAGCAGAGCGACATCGTCCTGGTCACGCCCACCACCATCTTCCACAGGATTGATGCCAGCAGCCCTTTGTACAACATGAGTTTGGAGGACCTGCGGAAGGATTACTTTGAGCTGGTGGTGTCATTTACCTACACGGATGACTCCACAGGCATGCTGCATCAGACCCGCACCTCTTACACGCCGGTTGAGATCCTCTGGGGTCAGTTGTTCCAGGAGATGATAAGAGTCAGCAGGAGGCACTACAGGGTGGATTACAGCATGTTCCATCACACCGCCAAGGTCCTGGTACCAGAGGTCAGTGCCGAGGAGTATGAACGCGAGAAGCAGCTGCGGCCCTCTCCACGACATTCCCCAAGGCATTCTCCCAGATCTTGCCTACGGCCCTCTCCGAGGTCTTCGCTACGGCAAAATCAACACAAGCAACATCTGGAACTCCCAACAGTGACTGTGGAACTTGTGAGTGACAACTCCCTTGAAGCGGAGCAGTCTGCCACCATTTCAACATCTCAAGTGGGCAAGCAACATCAAGACACTTTGATGCCCCCAAATGACCTTAAAGCAGAGCCATGATGATATTCGCAGTGGCCATTCAGACACATAATGTGTTCATTGTCCTTGAACAACAGTCCAAGATACTGTGTTAAAGTAGAGGGAAAAAATGAGGAATCTCATTTACTGTAAGGGCATTAAATGTTGTGTCATTTGTTTAATTTTTAGATACAATAACATGGAAAGAATACAAACTTACAATATAGAAAGGCACATTATTTGAAATACAGATACTTTTCACTGAATGCATTCTTTATGTTTATTGTATAAATAGATTCTTTAAATATTTGAAGGCTTGAGCCAGTTGGGTAAAAGACAATAATAAGCTGTATCTTTAAGTAGATTGTTATTTTGTTTTTTTATATTCTATTTAATGTGTAAAATGAAATACAAGCAAAACAAAACTCATAATGATTTTCCATATGTTGGAAGCAGCTGTATGTAAAAAAAAAAAAAAAGAGTGCATTGCTGTATGGTTCAATTTTGCTTTGTTGAACATTGTGAATGTTGAGCGCGTGTTCTATTTTTTGTGTTTGTTTTAACCATACATTTTATCCTTCATTTATGATACATGTTTTTCATCCACTATCATAACTGGACTTTTTGATAGTGAAGGGGTTCTTTGCTTGGAGACTTTGGCCCAAAATGTAGCCACTCCTAATGATAAATAAATAGTCATGGGGGCAACTAAAATATTGTCTCTTATTTTGGGTAAAATCATCCTTATTCTGCATGAAACAAGATTAAAATGTTTTGGCTATAAATATTTGAACACATTGCAGTTTGCTTTATAACTCTCATTTAGTATTTGTGCTGGCTGAATCCCATTTGTATGGCAATTACAAAAAAGCCAAACCTTGCAATCCCAATCTGTCTGATTTCATAAAAAATAAAATAACTTCTATAATTACTGTGTGATGAAGCCTGTTTATTGTCTCAGATTTTTGTGAATGATAAATAATTAATAGTATTTTACATCCTTGAATATTAGATCAGAAAAATGAAATAATAATAAATATTACAATGTTATATGACAATTCTGATGTTATTATAGGACAACAACAACTTTATTATCATCACACTTTTCAAATTGTTTTAAAATATAAAATATTAGCACAATATTGCTTTCAATATAATGACAACATTAACAACTGATGCAAATATCTGGTATGCCTCTTTTCCTCATCTAATAAGACAAATAATGGGGATTGTGTCCACCTTGTCATAGAAGGATCATGTTTCTTGTTTGAGAAGAAAAGTTCAGACTTTGATGTCAAGTAAACAGATACTGCCTTACATGCATGTTGCTTTGATTTGCATGGTTGTTTAATTCCATTAAAACCATATTGTCTTCTCATCTAAGCAAAATGGATCAATCAAAAGGTCATTATATATTTCATGCACCAGTTTACAAGGTGGAACACATCACAGCTCGTTTAACAGACTAAAAGGTGATGCCCACATTTTTATTCTCATCCATCCATCTGTTCATCCAGCCATTATCGTGATGCTTAACAGCTCTCTTTTTACCTCCACAGTATGGCACCTATCTTATGATCAGTCTCGTGATCCATTTTACCCTCACTCGTGAACAAGATAGCATTGTGTACCTCTAGCTACCTGAACTCCTCCACTTGAGGTATCTTGTCACTCCCCACTTGAATGGGGTGACAGGCTGCCTTTTCCCGGGAGAGAACCATGCTCTCACCCTGACTGCATCATGTTTGGCAGCAAACCATTCCAATGCATGTCAAAGAGTACAGTCCAATGAGGCCAAAAGGACATCATCATCTGCAAACAGCAGACATGCCACCCTAATGTCACCAAATGGGATACTCTCCAGATCTCAGTTGCATCTTAATATCCTGTCCATGAATATCACAAAAATGAGAGGGGACAATGGGCAGCCTTATCTGTAGTCTGATGCCCACCTTTGAGAGGGCTTAATTTAACACCAAGAATACACTTTTACTCCAAGTGACAACAGCCCCAGTACCTCATACTCCTACAGCATCTCCCACAGGATACTTCAGGAGATATGGTCATAGACCTTTTTCAAATCCACAAAACATGTGTAGTCTGGTTTAACAAACTTCAATGACAGCTGGTCTACTAGTCAGTGACCAGGACAAAATCTGCATAGGTCTTCCTGCAATTGATGCTCAACCATTGGCTCCTTTCCAGCATATTGGCATCGATTTTCCAGGAAGGCTGAGCAGCATGACATCTCAATAGTTGGAACACATCCTCCAGTACCTGTTTTGAGGACCAACGGCACTATTCCCAATATTCATATGCAATAAAGAAAATGTGTGTTACCCACAACACCCCAATAATGTCAAGAACCAAGAGAAGCATATCAGGACAAATCTTGTTCAGCCCTGGTGCCACCATGCAGGCACCCACCACCTTTTGGTCACAGCTCCAAGCTGATGTTTTTGAACCAGGTCAATTCTGACTCCATGTCCTGAACCTCTTCTGGGATACAAGAAACGTTCGTTTTAACAGAGTCTTTCTGCCAGACGTCCTGTACAGTTGATCGTTAACCTTTGGTTCAAGGTGCTGTTCTACCAAGAATACTCACAAGCCTCCTTGTGTTTAAACATGGTTTGTTACTGACAATCCATGGCTCGCACAGAAATTCAGTAATAACCCACCTCTATGCAAACTATCTTCTTCTTCTTCTTCTTCTTCTTCTTCTTCTTCTTCTTCTTCTTCTTCTTCTTCTTCTTCTTCTTCTTCTTCTTCTTCTTCTTCTTCTTCTTCTTCTTCTTCTTCTTCTTCTTCTTCTTCTTCTTCTTCTCTTCTTCTTCTTTTTCTTCTTCTTCTTCTTCTTCTTCTTCTTCTTCTTCTTCTTCTTCTTCTTCTTCTTCTTCTTCTTCTTCTTCTGCTTCTTCTTCTGCTTCTTCTTCTGTTGTTTTGATGTTGGCAAGGTAGAGCACAAGGTATGCACTGCATTTTCAACAGAGGGACAGTTACAGCTTTGACTTACTGGGGAATTAAGTAATTTATTACTTTTATTGACTCCTATTGCAGTAGGAACAACTTAAAGGTTGTTTTATGGTTATAAGACACGTGTCGGACGACACTCAAAAGAAGAATCGGGAGACGTCTCTTGTCGTCAGACACTGTCGTCAGACACGTGTCTTACAACCATAAAACAGCCTTAAGATGACCTGTAAATGACATAATTAATAAAGTCACATTTTCACAATAGAGACGAGTCAACTAATTAGAGCAAATATCAAATAGAAATGTCAAGTGAAGAGGTCATATATCATGATGCAAAATACTGTATTAATAACAATACTGTTTTGTCATTTGCTTTTCTGGTTTGAGAATGAAATGTTTTGTTTGTAACGGCGGTCTGGACGACAATGCTGTGAGTGAGCATTGTCCTCCATTGCTGAGCAGTTGAAAATGCCAGGAGGAGGGACGGGGGGTTGGGAGATCTTGAAACTCCAATGGGAGGGGGGGTTTTGTTCCAGAACAGGCTATGGGCCGGAAAGTGAGTTTTGAAAGCCAGTAATCTCAATACCTGGTGAAGTAATCGTTGAGTCATTTGTATTGATCAACGACCCTATCAACCCCCATGGATATATGATGGTAATTTGTGCTATGGGTAGTACAAATCACATTTATTGCACCTTTAAAAGGTGATGTCCCTTTTCATGTTTTCTTATTGCCATTCTTGTTATTATTCTCATCCTTGTCTTCTACATTAAAAGTGCACATGTCCAACATCCTATATCCCCATCCTCTATCTTCTGCTGCTGTCTGATGCTTGCATGCATGGAGCATCACTGAGCACTGTGTGGGGGCCAATCATTGGTTAATTTCAGTCTCCAGCTCTCCACCTTGTGGTTCACACGCAGCACTGGCCGCTGCGTCTCCCTCTTGCTGTAAATTGGTCATGGAAAGCAAACACACTGTGCGCACATTTCACTGACACAGGTGGCTTGGACTAAATATATGTGCTACTATAAATAGCGGGTACTGAAATACAGAGAAAAAGAAAAAAGAAGACGTTTGAAATCTTTTTGAAATTGATGTAGTTGTGGGTTAATGTCATTAATTAGTAAGCAAGCGGTAAGAATCATTTAGCCTTGCACTGAGGAATCTCACTGAAACTGCTGCTGAACACATCTAAAGCCTGACCTAAAATTATAGGGCAACAGATGCATAGTCTAAACATCCTAAGTAACTTGATAGCTTAGTGGAGAAAGACAGTCATATCATAATACAGGCATGTAGGCCTTTATTGAGTGAGTCATTTTTTCCGACAGAACACATTTTCCATACAGACCTAAAAAAAACCAAGATCTATAAAAACAACAGATATTATAACCAATTCTAAAATGAGTAAAATCACTGAGTGTGATGGGCAGCTACGTTGTACACTAACTGCGGTCGGCAGCAGGTGTTGACAGGCAACATAAGCCACCTTCTGGGAAGAGTTTAATACTGTATGTGCATCTTTGGAGTCAAAAGAGAGGCAAAGTTTCTGCTTGCATCTTTGGGGACAGGAGAAGCTGATTGTTTTACACTTAAGGAGTTAGTGCCTATCATCCCTGCAGTTGTACACACGTGCCCTAGTTTTGGTATGAAAAAAGTACCAGTACCAGGTTTGTCTGAAGGTCTACTATGTGGATGTGTAGTTCGGGGATGTAGCAGGGGTAAACCCACCGTTTTCTGATGTAAATGTATAGTATCTAGTAAGTAGTAGGAATAACACAATTATGTGAGTTATAGGCTAGTATCTATATGAAAGGGTCTTTTAAGGGGGAAAGCATCAATGAATGCAGTTCTGATAATAGAATATATTTTTGTTGATATTGGTGGTTGTTTGCCTTATGATGACTGGAGTTCATAGTTTGCCCATCTTTTGTATTTACCTCTACATCACCGATTAGGATTAAACGTGTCATGGGCCAATTGGTTTCCAATTGCTACGCATTAACTTCACGTTGTGCCCTGCTTGCATCAGCACACCCGGTTATTAACGTTACACACGATTTCACAAAACACTGTATTGTTGCGCCCTTCACCAGTGCGCTTCCCTCTCCATCTCTCCATTGGCTGGGCGCAGACCAGAGGGCGGTCCGTGCCGGTATATGCTATTTAAATTGCTTTGGGGGAACTCTCCGCAAAGCACATTACCAAGACCAGTCATTCAGAGAGATGAGGGAGTGTCACACTTGATCTTGTTCGTCCTAAATAAATAACAACCCGTGGAAACAACGCAGAGGATAGCAGAGGCCAAAACGTCTGGAATATATTTCACCAAGCCGATCCCAGCCGGTCCACAAATGAGAAGCAGGTAGACTAAACATGAATTTTAAGGAACTTCTTAGAGCCTAGTCCTATTATGCTTTCACGTGGGATGTAATGCCCTAATATTGACGCATGAAGGGGGTTTGCAGAGTACACAGTATTCTAGCAAAATATATGTCATCTAACAAAACGAGTGGTTCCGGGGTATAGCGCATGCTGTGCGTAACTGAATGGATGCATTGCTGAAATAGTTGACATGGCCCCACAGATATCCAGATCATAACACTGTAGCCATGAAACAATCGTTTGCGTTCAGTTTTGATGATCTGCAGTCCAGGTCTGGACTTTAAAACGTTTTCAAACGTGAACACGGAGGCTTCAACGTGTGGATTCCTTGACTTTTACGCACGCTTTTGCTGCCACAACTGTCAAAAGACCCGCCAAAAATGGTGGTTTATTAGGTTATATTTGATCTCGTTTCATATTTTTTTTATTACTAAAAGTAATTTCCAATGGTTTCAGAATGAAACGTGCATATGTCTTTGAGGGGTGTGTGGATGATTGCATCAGAAGTCAGTTCCCCTTTCCCCCGCACCTGTTAACATTTGTCGCTGGCATTTGTTGCATTCTGAGTGCAGCTCAGCCTTCGGGTTAACGTTACAATCTACGCTACTGAGTTGTAGTGTTTAATTATTATATCAGTTATGTATTTATGTATTATTATTGTTGTTGTTGTTGTTGTTAATTATTTATGTATTTTCACCTCTCTATATGATTTCTGTTTTTCATGCAAAACCTGATCACCAATGGAGCTTCCACCTATTTGACGGCATATAATTAAGCTTTCTAAAGCTAGAATGTCGGATATGGTATTTATTAAATAATTGTGTGTCTCTGTCAGTAAAACTAGTTGCCAGTGTTGTCAAATATTCTTCATAAAACAATTAGAAAATAAAAAGAGCAAGTTACCCTTGATTGGCATAACTACATAATTACAATCAAATCTGTTTACCAGATGAGGAAAGATTATGCCTAGTGCCTACCACAGTATGGCATCATGACCGATTACAATCAACAATGCGTGCAAATTAATTCCTAGTTTGATGACATAGTTGCTTTTGAACACAATTAACACAATTGTGCCATTTGATGTTACATTTAGAAATAAAAGGCACATTTACAGTACATCTTTAGTAGATGTGAAAAAATGACTTACAGTGCACATTAGAGAAGTGTTTGCTGACTGTGGTCATATGACAAGTAATTGTATTTGGGTATTTGATATGTTCCTCCAGGCGTGAAGAGCAATCGTCTAGTTGTCCCTACCGACTCGTGCTCCTTCTCATCTTGAACTCTCATGCCTCCAAAACTCTAAGATCAAAAAAGAGACTGCAAGGGAGGTCACTTCGGAGCGTGTTGCTAGACAGCCAGGTCTAGGACGTGTACAACAGACACAGGGCTTTAATGAGTCGTGTTTTAGTGGTGCCAGGAGAATCCTCACAGGACAGCCATTATGCAGCAGAGAGAAGATGAAATCCCTCAGGGCTCTCTGTGAGTCAACAAGCTGTATGCAACTCTTCTGCACACCTAAAGAGAAAGCCCGCACTTTTCATTTAAAGCTTGTTTAAAATAACAGATGAAAAATACGGACTTTATTACATATCATTACTCTCCGCTCTTGGCAAAAAATGAAAGTTGAAAGAGAAATGGATATGTCTGTCATGCTGATTCCCTATAACAATCGGCTCGTAAAAATCACCTCATACGTTTCTGGAAGGTGGGTGACGATGCACAAAAGAACCACTCAAGTATTAACTTACACTATCAGGCAGAACATGTTCCATCTTGCTTGATTTGAGGGAAGCACTACATGCGAAAATGGTCATTAATAATGCACAAGTGAACAATGAGGCAGGAGTGTGCATGTAATGTGATAAGCAAGCTGGTGTGACAATGATGCTGTACTGATTGGAAGTTGCTTTGGTTGATTATCATTTCATGTTACTTACGTGTGCGTTGTCTGCTCTTTGGTTACAGTATGTCATTCAAGAGATGACATGGCTAGAAAAATTATATGTGTAGCTGAACTTTCTCAGTGTTTTTTATTTGATCCAACAGTATAGTGCAAAATCTGGAAAAAGTCCAAACAAATAGTTTGTGGGATCCCATAGAAACACCGTAACCCACAATCCAATGGGACATTATCAAGTCAACGTAGTGCAGCCAAGAATAACAAGTCTATTTGACCAATAACGGGACCTGAGTCCAATTACACCATGACCTCTCTCGTGAAAGTTGAAAAGTCAGAGTAGGGTTAAATAGCACTGTTGTTGTTTGTCATAACTGAATGACATATTTTTGGCAAGACATGCTTCTCTTGTCCTTGGTTATAACGTTTTTGATGGCTTTTCTCAGGCTGCACGCATTGCTGAGTTAAGGGCGATGAAGTTATCACCCATGACAGGTGATAGTATAGTTCATGTTCAACAAGTTGATACGTAATTGGTCCATTTAATTGTTATTTTGTATTCATGTTTTCACAATGTCTTCATTAACAGCCGTCATCATGACTTTGAAAGGAGATTGTTCATTCGGTTTGACTAACAGATGTCTCCTTTCTTTGTTTCCTACAGCACATGTAATTGATGAGGTCCAAGCACCTGAGGAAAGAGGAGTGACCAGTTCATCCTCAGCCCTGCAAACCTCTCCTTGGTTGCACTCAATCTAGGGGCCAGTGAGGCTGAAGAGGCGTCCCCTCAGTCCGCCTCACTTTATCGCCATTTCCTGTTTGAGTTGGTCCCCCAAAAGTGTTTCGAAACTGTTTCTCCAACGCTTTTTCCAGAAACTCAGACTGTTTTCCAAAGCAGAAGCAGCACAGCCCTCCCAGACAGAGGTGATGGGAAGTGTGCGAGCCAACCGTTATAGCATTGTGTCATCAGAGGAGGACGGCATGAAGCTTGCCACTATGGCAGTACCCAATGGCTACGGGAACGGCAAGGGCAAGGTGCACACAAGGCACCAACCTCAAAGCAGATTTGTGAAGAAGGATGGTCACTGCAACGTGCAGTTTATCAACGTGAGTGAAAAGGGTCAGCGTTACCTGGCCGACATCTTCACCACATGCGTGGACATCCGCTGGAGATGGATGTTCATCATCTTCTGCCTTGCTTTTCTCCTATCATGGCTTTTCTTTGGTTGTGTCTTCTGGCTGGTGGCCATCTTCCACGGGGACTTAGAAAATGATGCCCAGAGGTGTGTCTCCAATGTGAGCAGTTTCACCGCTGCCTTCCTTTTCTCCATTGAGACTCAGACCACAATTGGTTATGGCTACAGATACGTGACAGATGAGTGCCCGATTGCTGTTTTCATGGTGGTCTTCCAAAGCATCGTGGGCTGCATTATTGATGCCTTCATCATCGGTGCTGTTATGGCAAAGATGGCAAAGCCCAAGAAGAGGAACGAAACTTTGGTTTTCAGTCATAATGCCGCAGTGGCCATGAGAGACAACAAGCTCTGCTTGATGTGGCGTGTGGGCAACTTGAGGAAGAGCCACCTGGTCGAGGCACATGTGCGGGCGCAGCTTCTGAAATCCCGGACCACAGCGGAGGGGGAGTTTATCCCCCTTGATCAGAGGGACATAGATGTGGGCTTTGACAGCGGAGTTGACCGCATCTTCCTGGTTTCCCCCATCACCATTGTCCATGAGATTGATGAGAACAGTCCCTTCTATGATATGAGTAAACAGGAGCTGGAGAGCTCTGAGTTTGAGATAGTGGTCATTCTGGAGGGCATGGTTGAGGCCACTGCCATGACCACGCAGTGCCGCAGCTCCTACCTAGCCAGCGAGATCCTCTGGGGTCACCGATTCGAGCCTGTGCTCTTCGAGGAGAAGAACTACTACAAGGTGGACTATTCTCGCTTCCATAAGACATATGAGGTGCCGAGCACCCCGCTGTGCAGTGCCAGAGACCTTGCAGAGAAAAAATACATCCTCTCAAACTCCAACTCCTTCTGCTATGAAAATGAGATGGCACTGGAAAACAAGGAGGACACAGATGAAGGGAACGGGGGTAGCGTTGGCCCTGATGGCACCCAGACAGACAATATTTCAGAGACTGAACACATCCAAGCCACTGTACCTCTAGAGCCCCGGCCTCTGAGACGAGAATCAGAAATATGACTGTGTAGACGTCAGACCTCACATAACAGATTTTAAAATCACCTCTTGCTCTGAAAGGCACAATGAGCTGAGCTGGGCCTTGGGTAGAGGACAAGTTCAAGCTGACGGTACTGCTGTGGGAAGGGGCTAGGTTGAGGACTTGTATGTAAGTTATTTGAACTTTAATTACATACAGTGTGACAAAACACAGCACTATGAACCACGTGCATATTGAAGGAAGAATTCTCCATGAAGTCCCCACGAATGTGTGTGCTCAGTGTCTGTTGACTGCAAGATAACATAGAGGAAGGGGTTGTTGAGATGACTTGAAAATTGCAGGCATGTCTCTGTTTCTCTGTCCAGCAAATTTTAAGAACAAGACGTTTCAAGAATGGTGGTTTTATAATTTTATGTTCTCAAGTGCTGCTACAAAATATATCCTTAATGCACAGAAACTAGTGAAAATGTAAAAAAGAAACAAAGAAAAAGCCCTTTTTGACACTTTGCTCTTTCACATTGAGAACCGAAGACTTGTTCCTTGCTAATTTGCACATACGTTGGCGAATGTACTTTAGAGTTCTTTCAAAAATCCAGGTAGAACGTTTATACAATGGAGTTAGTCCAAGATTTGGGTGTCTCCAGTCAGTACTCTCCTAATGTTTTTGAAGGCCACATACAAATTATCGTACTTTTTAAAACTACAAAGGTTTGAATACAACCATGGAAGTCAGGAATAAATGAGGTAGACGTATTGCTACTGTGAAGGTTTCAAAGGAAATCTTAATGTAGCCTGAGAAAATAAATGAAACTGCCATGCAAAGTCACACCAAAAATGCTAAAAGCAAATTAATATATATATCGATGCTCACTAAATGGCCTAGATATTTTCTAGTCTTGTCTCAGTTAAAACTTCCATACATGTTTGAAGCAAATAAGGTACCGCAGATTTACCGTTCATGAGCTGGTCTCATAGCATAAATTACACATCAACAAAATCTTTCCTTTTATCTTATCTTTCTTTTCCTTTTTCTAAACAAAAGAAGGTAACCGTAGCTCCATTACATTGTGTATGGAAGGAAGTTCTAAAGACAATACAACACATTTACGTCAGCTTGTAGCTAACTTTGCAGAATGATAAAGCCAATTAGGAATAAACAGACTAATTGTATGACTTGAGAGCGTCTGTTCTTGTACTTTAACCTTTTCAGTCATTGAGCTGAAGGGCTGTTCATTGCTGGTCAAATTGATAGAAGCATGCCTGTTTTATGTGAAGGAATTGAGCAGGGTAGTATTAATTGCATCAAATTGTTAATTTAAACTAAGAGGTGGGTAATATGAGAATTTGAATGTTCTTAAAAGTGCTGCTATGATGTTGCATTTTATAGGGTTGACAACAAATGCCAAAGAGTATTATTATCATAGTTATGTGTTTCTTTAAAACATCACCGAATTAGATTGGTACAGACAGAAAAAGTTTTGTTTTCAAGAACGTGTGTACAGTTATTTACATTGATAATACTTATCTTGAGCCACTTCATCAAGCCATAACAAGTCAAAAAGAAGATTTATAACCACAATGGCACAGGCTATATGGAGCAGTAAACTAGCATCACATACTGCTTCATCTTCTGTGGTATTAGCTGACCTGAAAAATTGTCTGAGGTAATGTTTGGACAATTTGTACATGGTCAACTTGAAGTTCAAGTGAAGTGTAACCAAAAAAGACGATATTCAAAGCCAAGCCCATAACGCAGGTTTGAAATTGTTAAGTAAATCATGAGAAAAAAAGAAAATTTGAATGTTTATCTCCTTTCTAATGTCTAATACAGTGTTATGAACGGATATCAACATTTGACAGTTTCAGTAGTCTGTCACGATGCATCCTGAAGACAATATTGTAAATTGTCTCTTGAGTTGAAAATTATGAGTAGTTCATCAATGTCACTTAGGCGATGCTGCAAAAAATATCAAGTCAAACCAATTATTTTCTCTGAAACAGTTGTACATTGTTGATGCAACTATCCCTTTTTGCTGTACCTGCATGTATACATGTATGCAGGCTATGGATTGGCCTGCTTTATTATCAATACTACGCGATTTTTCACTCCATTTTAATGCTTTGTTTTACTTGGGAATGTAAGATTTGAAAAGCATAGTTCAAAGCCAAATGTACTGTAACCCTGGCATATGACGGTGTACTGTACAAGAGTTTGCATCAAAACAGATTAATATCCTGTATCTTTTTTAAACAACGACGGAAGTCCTTTAGGCTACACAGTTCCGACATGTGTAAATACAGCCCTCCCTTTTGAAGTTATTTTGTATCAGTCTTCCAAATGTACTGCAAAACCACAGAATGTACAGATTTTTGTATGAATAATATTATTGTTATTATTATTGTACTTTTTTCAATAAAATGTCAATGGATAATCAGATGTATGCCATGTCCCTTTGCATAGGAAGCAGACGGGGCAGTTTCATTTTGAGCAAAGAAGTTGAACAATAACCGAGATCATATCATCACAACAATGTGTTAGGATTATGGCATTATGCTCTTGAAATAGAATTAGAACAGCTATGTTAGAATTCAAGGAGGAGAATGGCTTGCGAGAAACATTGGTTTATAGGAGAATCTGTCCATCCCTCTGAGAGAGTATTAACAACACTCCAGTGGTATGGAAAAAGAACATTGGCAAAGGCCCAGCGGGCAGATGGAGCTGAATATGTGTTGAAGTGACCCTGTTGATGCGCGTCAGAGGCCTTACCATCTACAGCAGCGGCTATAGCTGTGACACTAACCAGCCGCCCGGTCCTGCGTCCTTCTCCGGCGCAATATGTATTAGTACCCTCTCTTTTCTTTTGCACTCTTGACACACATTTTGCACATCCATTCCTCATCCTGTCTTCCATCATTCTTTCACTGTATCTATCTCCTTGGTCTCCACAATGTCAGGTCCACTTTTCCAGTCTTGGTTGTAGGGTTAGACCGATATATCAGGCCTATAATTGCCTTTTATTACATATCGGCCAGTCACTTTGTCTACTGCCAGTATGATGGAGGTTCCTCCCTGACCACAGCTACATAGAAACACACATGTTACATATTTTATTTATTCATGTAATTGTTCGATTATGTTTTTTGTAAATGAATTCTTCATCTAAAGGCCAAATGTATCCCGTTGGTGGGGTGGGCCACCCTAAAATAATTGTATTAGTCTGGAGAGTTTTAGGGTCCCATGGTGGTCTAAATGTTGTTTCAGAGGCTTTTCCACCCTGACATGAATACAATTCTAGCGGAAACAATTTCTTGGGATGAAAATGGTCAGATTTAAAGATCGGCACATAACAGTGGCGACTTCAGTCTAAAAATATCGGTATTGGCCTTCACAAACCCATAGCGGTCAAACCCTACTTTATTGTGCTATGCTGTAGCCCTTGTAATCAGATGATCTATGCTAAAACATATCTGCCACATCTGCCACGGTCATCGATGAAATGTATTGGTACCAATAACATGTATGTTCATGATGAAGGCAGCTGCTCACTGTTAAAAATAAATAATTACACATTTTAATGACAACATAACTGATATTTCTTAACACTACTCATTACACTGAGAGTACAATACCTATATCAACCAAGATTTGTGATTAACAGATGAGGTATCCAAGATTCATTTAAAAAATTCATGAGTTTATCATAACTTATCCTCCCTTATCATTTAATAAGGAGTTGGGTTGAGAAAGTGGAAAATGTTTTACTAGGCATGACGGCATAACGCTTGCCTTTCCTTCCACAACTCTTCTATTGTAGAGACACGATAGAGGAAAAAAACTGGACCTCAACCCAACTCCATGGAAAATTCCTTGGTTTACCATTAAGGAAGACTGACACTAATGTCAACTTCTGGAGTCAGAGCTCCGGAGTCTGAGCTACAAATGTGATATATGTGTATGCGTGTGCATGTGTGTGTGTGTGTGTGTGTGTGTGTGTGTGTGTGTGTGTGTGTGTGTGTGTGTGTGTGTGTGTGTGTGTGTGTGTGTGTGAGTAGTCATCTTACGTTGGGACAGCTTATTGCTGATTGTAGGTCTATTGTGGACGGTCTCCTTCCAGTTTTCAAAGGGGAGGTGTCCAGCCAGCATCACAAACA
>OMOT01001018.1:0-11142 GCA_900312575.1 Acanthochaenus luetkenii
TGTTTAGGCAGGAAAGTAGGATAGTGTAGAGCTCAGCGTTTAGAGAGCCCAAAGGCCGCCTTTCAAACTCAGCTCCTACACTCTGACGCCTCGCTCTGCCAGCTATCACTCCAGCTACTTCAAACCAACTCTACTCTCCGTCCCATCAGCCAACTCTAGAATGCTGACTTTCTTCACCTCCTCTGAGTCTCTAACTTTGTTTGTTTTCTTTCTCTCACTTGGTTTCACTCGCTTTATTTCGCTCTATCCGTCTCTTTCTCTTTCACTCTGTTTTTGTTTGTTGGCTGTGATGTTTGCAATACTTAAATATCCTAGGTATTCCACTGACTGGTCCTCCCCATGGTGTTTTGGGGGTCGTGTTCAGTAGGGCACAGCAGAACTAAAACCAAAACATTTATTTTTACAGCTTCAACTTGCTTTTTTGTTTTTGCAGTTGCCACAGAAGGCACACAAATGTAACACTAACATCTTAAGAAAATAGAATATTCTTCCTCAGCCAAGTCACCAGGGATGGTAACTTCTGTCGTCGTTGTTCTCTTTTTTTAATTTTTTAAATGGCCTTGTTTTCTTGGCACAAAAACACAGGGACTTTTCCATGGACTTTCAACTCCCATTCATTTCTAATGGGAGATTCCTACGTTTTTCCTTATATGTTCCTGATTACGCAGCATTCAATCTCCTTCTGCCCATCAGTTGACCACTTAAGCTATCTCCTGAATCATCCTTGACAGGACTCAGGGATGGTTAATCCCAGGATCATACCTTTTAGGGGTCCTTTGTTGGAGGGGTTTTGCCCAGAAACTGGGCCCACTAGGGTGCCTTGGCCCTGCCAATCCTTATTTGCCAGCCTGGCATGCAGGGTCATGATAGTGCAGCCATGCTCTGTTATTGATAACATGAAGACATATTTCCTGCCATGTGGAAAAGATGATGCACACAATTCTGTTCCATAATCAGTCTCGCATTTTCAAATTGTGATCTATGACTAACCAGAGTGAGTATGGAGAGTTGGAAGGTTATTTGACAGGACTGAGGCGTGCCTCTTACAGAGTTAAGACTTTGAGCTCAATGCAGGGGTTGTATGGTGCCCGAAATGTCAAGAACCCTCAACTATGGCTCATAAATAGTTGGCTAGAAAACTGTCACTGGGCTGGCAGCACATGTCCGGGTAGATCCGCCCAAAGGGTTCCAGTTTTGAATCCCAGGTATTTCCCAAGCTACCTAGATCACTGGTTTAGGAGAGGGCTCTGATGATCAGCTCTGAGTCAGGGTCTCTGAATCTGATGCAAATCCTCCAGTAGTATTTAAAGCTCCCAAATCATCCCTTCAAGATATTCCCGCTCGATTGGATGGCATTAAAGGATCGCAGTGACAGAACAATACACTGTCTGGCAGCTTGGCGGAGGGAGGGATAAAGGGAGGGGAGGGAGAAACGGAAGATGAATGGTAGAGATTGAGGTAGCAGGGTGCAGGTAGGGATGGTGAGTGAGGAGGGGGAACGGGGGGAGGTAGGAAATTATATTGCGAGGATGGGAGAGATGGAGGGAAAGGGAGAAAGTCAGACAGCTGTCTGTTGGTGTTTACACCATGTTTGTACTGTAGAAAACATGCTATGGCTTTAATGATCCCTTGTGCAGGCTCCAAGATCTTTCCTTCCTGCTGTTAACTTGTGCCATCATCTGTTTGTCAAAGCTGATGCAGGCCAACAAGCTTTCATAATATATCTAAATTGTGGTGTTAAATCTGTATATATTGTTCTGTTATTTATACAGTTTCATCCCCTCAATGCCGTAATGTTACATGGAATACCAGCCCAGTTTCTGAGGATAAACAAGATCGCTCAGAATTTCCACACACATTTTTCCGTTGTACTGTGCTTCTATTGGAAATGTTTTTGATGACTGAGCTAAACTTATTTTTGTTGTTCTCGGGAGGACAGCAAGCTAGAAGAAAAACATATTTTCTTCCTTTCCTCTTCTTCCCCTCCTCTCCCCATTCGGTGGCACTGAGTCTGTATGTGTGTGTGTCACTTGATATTGATGGGGCTACCACAGAGCACCAAGGCTGCCCCCTCCACTCCTCTCCGGCACAATAAAAGGCTCTAATAAGCCCCATAGATCCAGCAGCCAGGGCCCATGCCAGCACCCAGGCTGCCTCAGCCACCCCTAATTCCATCACATACTTTGGATACTCTTTCATAGAAGCTGTAACTAGGCTCCGCTAGTTAAAGGGATACTTCACTGAGACATATTGTTGCATGATGGTATCCCTGAGCGCACGTCGATGCTGTATCAAACAGGGCTGAGCCAAAAGTTACATTATAACTTTGCCCTTATTAGCTTAATTTTGATGCAAAAAGTGAAGTGCTTGACAGAAGAGTTGGTTCACAACTTTGGTATGCACCACTTTCAGCTGTACCTCAGTAAGCGGTGTGATTGACAGTAATGGGGCGGAGCAGCGTGATGCATTTGTAATAATCTGACTGGAGCCAGGTTCACTTCTATGCTAATGAGCTAGTGTGCTGGCGGTTTAGCATGACTAATAGCGCATGTCGCTAACTGACGCTGTCTGGGAGTGCGGAAGAGAGCGAAGGAGTAAAAGGAAAAATAAAGATACTTTGCAGGAGTGTTGTGAAGGTTTAAGACAGTCAGAGAGGAGAGTTGCAGGAGATTGCGTTGTTCGTTTTTGGGGAAAAGGTAAATGCAACGGAGGCCTGATTTTCCTGGCAGATACGTTCACAAAAGCAGTGGAGCGAGGGGGAGGAAAGAAAATTGCCTTTGAAAGTGCAGCAGCAGAATTTAGAAAGGACATGTAGCTTTTACTCCAGCACGCACCTAAAAGCTGTCTGAGAGAAAAGGAAAAGGGTTTATATATAGTATTTTTTTTCCTGTCTTTGTGGTTGTTTACTTTTTTATGGTCTTGCCTATCAAAACATGGGAATCAGGTTTGCTGCACATGTGAGTGTTCATTTTTACCTCAATCCTGCTTACAAGTTTGCTTTAGTTGAGTTACATTTAGTAAACTTTCTTGTCAGTTATTTATTTTGTTTGGAGATGTTTTACAAGTACTCCTTCCTCTTCTCTCCCTGTTTCTGGAGAGTGTGGAATTGTTGATATGTCATCTTGGTAGTGTGGTGAGTAATAATTTTCCTCCAGATGTTAGTTTGGGAGGGAACCAAAAGGGAGAGGAGAGAGGGAGGGAAATTGGAGAAAAACCAGCTGCCGCCACTACCAGTTCCACCCCCCAACATGAAGTAATCTACCCCTCCCTCCCCGAGGCTCCAGATACGTCCTTCACTCTACTCTGCTGATTTCTTTTCTCTTTTTTTTTTTTACCCTGCCCCGCCCCTCCTCTCATTCCTCAGTTCTACACATTCTGTCTTTCTGTATCCCAGGAGGCAGCGAGGGCAGTCTGTGTTTACTGCTGAGGTAATTGGAGTAGTTTGGAGAGAACCTGACCCTGGCCCCACTCAGGCCCAACCGTGGGTGTTTGTGTGCATGTGTGCGCACATGCATATGTATGCTTGTTTGTGATGACTGGCAGAGGCCAGGGAAGGAAAGCGGGCCCTAGCCATTGTCAGCCCACTGGGGAAAAGACTAATTGTTTTACACTGCACTCTGTCTTTTCTTGTCTCATATTCTCCGGCTATCCCTTTCTTCTTCCTGCATATCTCTCCATCTCTCCACCAACTCAAAGACAATGATTCACGCTTTCTCTTGAACTTGCACTTCAGTGCATTTTCTCTTCCTCCTACTCCTCTTCGCTCATCATTTGATCTCTCGGAGCTGAGCTGCTAGTCTCCAAGAATGCTCTTGCCAGATATAAGCAAAAGCTCCCCCTCTATTGCAGCAGCAGACATGAGCAAACACACCCACCATAATCCAGGCGCCTGTTGTGTTATCTGGGGGTGAAATGGATAGGGGAAAGCTTAGGGTGGGGGTGTTAGGGGGAGAGTGAGGGTGTGGCCCTATAGACACTATCAGACACCCACTCATCTCTTGTTCATTGTTGTACACACCCACACACAAAGCACTGAATTCAAATGTTTGTCTTTCATAGTCATTGACGTATCAGTTTTGATGTATCAAGAGAGGAGAAAAACAGAGAAGCATGCCTGTGATTTAGCAGGTGTCGTGTGACATCATCCGCAGGGTTGTCAGGTAGGCAGTGGGAAACGGCTCGCCTCCTCTAGTGCATCCCGTTCCCGTCTCCCCTCCTCCCTTCTACTCCTTCCCCTTATTTCCTCATCCCTCTGTCTCCCTCCTCCCTGATAGCTTTTACCACTCTGCTGATTTCACAAATGGGCCTCATTGATTGAATCTGATTCCCGTGGATAGAGCAGCTTTATTGAGTGGCTTTTCACTGATGGACAGGTGTGTTTGTGTGTGTGTGTGTGTGAAAATGAGTGATGGTTTTATGATAGGTGGTGCATGCTGACTGAGGAGTAGGTTAATTGTGGCAGCACCTTGGGTAAGGCAACATTAAAGCACCAACTGCTCTCCCTGGCTCTCTTCATGAAACATTAATCTGAGCTGTGCTTCTACAGGAAGAAGCTGGCCCAGTACACCCAGGGCTAGACTGTTAAATCAATCCAACTCAACTCTAGCACTGACACCAGTGTTGAGTATCTTTTGGTTTCACTTGTCACAGCTCTTGCCATTGTGGAGCTGCCATTTTACATATTGTATAGCTCAATGGGTAGACCGGGGTAATACCATTGCCAGGGTTAGCTAAAGCCCCCCACAGCTAGAACAATTTTAAATACAATGAAAAATCATCATCTGGCCCTATTGCTCAGCATGTCCCCCAAAACATATATTTATTATTATTATTCATACATCATGAGATAAATATCCAAATAAGAGCCAGTCTTAAACTGCAACACCTACTGGACCTGCACCCACCTGTGCTCTTCCCCTTTTGCTGCCCTCTATTTTGTGTCTATTTTCTGCCGCCTATCCAGAGGTGGATGGATGGTGGCACCCTCTTCCCCGTCGCCCATTTAACCCCCCCAACCCTGTATATCCATCATCATGCAAAACACACTGACATCGAGCAGCTCTAAGATTCATACCCCGGCATCTGTTGCTCCTGAGCCACAGCCTGCTAGCGAGTTACCCTCTCACTCACTCACTCACTCACACACACACACACAGACTGAGCCACCCACCATCAACAACACCCCCAATTGCATTCATTATTCTATCTGAATTTTAAAAAGTTAGCCTTGTCACAAAGCATTCAGGTGAGGAAAACCCAACCAACAGTTATCCAATCTCACATACCCAACCTCTGGTTGTCCAGTTCGCACTCAAGAGTGGCGACACACACTCCTACACTTGAACTGAGACTAAAGGCTATGTAGTCATTAAATGTTAGCTGGAAGACAGTAGGCCTTTTTGTTAGGGAAAACCTATGACCAACGTTCCTTGTTAACCACACGGTGTGAGGATAAAAGGGAGGGACTAATGTTTGATATATTTTTGCCGCAATAAATATGTTAAGCTGTGAAAGCTTAACACATTCAACCCCCTCTGTGATTTGCATCTAGTAGAGTTTTGTCTCTTCTTTTTCTTTTCTCTTCCCTTCCCTCATTTCTCAATTTTGTCTAGCGTGTCAGCTTGGCCCACTTCCAAAGGTCCGCTGACAGTTTTTGGGGAGAGACACACACACACACAACCATAAAGAAAAAAATAATTGTAGTAATTTGTAACGGTCTTGTTTTTTTAATTTCTTTTTATTGTACAAGGTTGTAGCGGTCAGGGTCTTTCATTTGTGATGTAAACAACTGAAGAGGCAGACGGAGAAAAGAAAAGGCAGAGAAAGACAATCAAGAGAAAAAGTATTATATAAAGATGTTTGCTTTTGTATGCCCTTAGGTGTGATAGGCATGTGTTTCAGGGTTTGTTTGTTCACATGTGCAAGTGTTTAAATATGTGTTGTAGCATCTGAGCACCATCTAATTAGTAGTGATTTTAGCTCTCCATTGGGTAGGGTCATCTTGCTAGTGTTAGCCTCGTTAGCCGGTGACCCGGACCATGTTTAATTAGCCTAGCATGGTCGTCATTGTTGACACTGAATGTCAAGTGTCCCTTTATTCACCTCCAAGGCTTGATGGAGAGGGAGCTGAGTCAAGCTGGGGCAGTCTTTTAGGAGCACCTTTTGTGTGCGAGTGTATTCATGCTTGTGTGTGTTTCAGGGCATTTGTATTCTTTTTAAATGCACAGTTTGTAATTTATCTGCGTATGTGTTAATTAGTGATGTAACAATACATTTAGCTCAAGGTTCAGTTTGATAAACAGTACTGTGTTCACAGTTCGATATCGCAATATTTTGAGCAAAATCTAAATGAAAAATTGGTATCTGAAGGACAACAAACCATAAACAGGATGACTACAGGTTTTTGTATGTTAAATGTAGAACTTTTAAAGAGGTTTTCGATGTCAGTTCAAATTAAACGTAAGACCAATTTCATCCCCAAATACATCTGCCAAACCAGGTAAATTTCTCTAGAAAACGAGTACAAAACGACTTGTTTTTAAGACATCTGAAACCTTATGCAAGATCCAAACAACATTTAACCATATACCCCGATTGGAGTTGTTCATGGTTGGGACCAGGGTGTTGCTAGTGTTACCTGTTGGGTAAGGCTCTCCTTCAGTACTTCCATTGTTTTTCCTGTCAATTATTGCCATTTTCTTCCTTCATTGGAAACAAAAAATGCAGACACACAGCAGAATTTAAACATAATCGAGCATCCTTAATTTCAGTTTCGCCTAAGCGACTTGTGCTCGTAAGTCCCACTATGCGTCTGTTCCACTTCTGGTCCATCTTGACCCAAGCTAAAACTTGGTAGCCTTGGACGCGCTCATGTTCAAGCAATGGAAAATAGGGAAGAGCACTCTGAATGTAATTTCCTAGATATTGGACCACAGCAGAAAAAATATATATAATTATCAGATTTTTCTTTTATGGAATTTCATGTCATGAACTTTTGTTACAGGTTTTTTATATATATATTTTGTCTATGAAGGGGAAAGTGTGGTAGCTTGGAAATGTTTTGTGCCATTTTGGTGCTCAAGACGAAAAAGAGAAAACGCATGGTGAGGAGAAAAAGCAGTAGAGAGAATGTACTTACTTTGTTAATTTGCAGCTCTGTGGTACACTAAAACATTGTGGAGTATACACACAGAGCTGGATACTGTGACTGCTTTGATGCCATAGCCTTATACTTAGGGTCCGTCCACATGAGCGTTTCAGAAATTATCTCCGTCCATACTAACACTTCTGAAAACGCATATCACATGACCATTCATGTACAATGGGCATGCGCGTGCCAGTTGCCAAGCCGATTGCTTAGTTGCAGAACAAGGTCAGCAATGCCTGTAATTCGTTATCCATGTTGAATTAACAACTGGTAGTCAGCACTGATAGTTTTCTACCAGAAAAGTGTCACGTGATAGGGGCGTGACATCTTGACTGATAAGACCCAATCATGAAGCGAACGTGGTTGTCTGCGTCATCGGTTTCAAAAGTCGCAGTTTCCGCTCATACATACTAAAACGCAACATTGCAACTAAAACGGGGTCCGGGGCATTTTCAAATGTCTGCTTTATGGGTTCGAAGACGCCAGCAATGTAGCAAAAGTTATGCGTTTTCAATCAAAAACGTATTAGTGTGGATGTAGCCTTAGTCAAGGGAGACCAGGCTCTTTCACTTTTTCTCTTGCTTAACCTGTCTTTCCTCTCTGGCTCTCTCTGTGTCTGCGTGCACCTTGAAGTGCACATTGAAGAAGAGTCTCAGGGGAGGGCTTAACTCTGAGCCCTCTTTCTTTTTTTTCTCTCTCCCCTTCGCCGTCTTTCTACCTGTACCTTCCTTTGGCTGAGTAGAGCGACAGACTGCTGTTGAACTGTGAATTACTCCAGCAGACAGACTACACACAGAGACAGAATAGAGAAACGGAGGAGGTTCACTGTCTGCCTCCCTGCTTTTATTACTGCCACTACTAACAGGCTAGACTGCCTTACTTAGTCTGTGTGTGCGCATGATGCGTATGTGTACATGTATATGCAATCGGCATGTATATGCGTGCCTTTCTTTGTTTGAGCACGCATGTGTGGGCAAGCTTTCAGAATGTTAACGTACCTTGTAGCAACAAAAGCCCAGTGCCATGGAATCAATAGTTAAAATGCTTAAGGTGGATCTGAGGTCAGTAAGACCTTGCTTGTCTGTCGTTGCACCCGTCAGTTTGTAGAATGAATCACACAAGGCCCTACTTAAATTATGATGTACAACCTGGAAAATCACAGGAGCTTTTGTGTTGTCATGGTTATTGAGTGTTCGCTAGCTTCAGGGGAAATGGGGTGGGGGGAGAGACGATGAAGGATAGAAAGAGGGTGGGGTGGATTGGGTGTGAGTGGGTGGAGGTGTGCTATCTTAATTGCTTTCCGTGAATAATTTGAGTCCCCTAATTTGGCGATAATGACAGTGGTGGATGCTTTTGTATTCATTTTTCCAAACATTAATTGACAACAGTGACATTAGCCAGGGTGGTTATTGCGCATTTGATTGCGCACAAGGGAGCAAATAAAATTACCGTAATTATCATTCTTATATGGATTATTAATATGCATTCTCACTCTTAACATCTCTGTCAGCATTTTAGTAACAACTAGGCACTCTGCCGTGACAACAGCACTTTAGCTTATCTCCATCTCTATTTGCCTAACCCCAATCCAACCGGTGCTTGTGAAGAATGGATGACGTGTCCAAATGATTTAGCTGTCCCTGTTAACAACACTCAGGCATGTAGCAAGAGGAAATGGTCACCATGCAGATTGTTTTAGTTGGCCTGTAAACACGCCTCAACTTGTATAGAATAAGTGTGTGGTGTCTTCATGTGAATGTGTATTTAAATTAATGTGTGTTTTGCAGGCGGAGGGCGAGGATAATTTGAAGAAGATGCAGCTGATGGAGCTGGCGATTCTCAACGGGACATATAGAGACACCAACATCAAAACACGTAAGTATGCTCGCATGAACTGAAGGCACACACACTTACACACCCACCAATCCATCTGTTTTGGACTATAAACTAAACAACTAGGTTAATATTTTAACTGCATAGACCATTTTGAATATCTCAAGAGACAGAAACACTTATTCTATATCTCTCATCAACTAATAATGTTTACATCCACTAAATTCATGTGTAGTCGGATCTCCTGTGTACACACCATCATACTATTTGACCACTAGCAGAGAAAGAGAGGCTCTTTCCAAACAATTCATGTTTACCTACATAACCACCTGCGCACAAGTAGGACAGCCTCCATTCTTTTCTTCTCCCTATCTCTCTTCCTCGTCGTCGATCCCTTCCACTGCAATCCAGATGCGATTGCTCTGCATCACTCCCAGGCTGGGTGGTCTCTAAACCTTCAGTGCACTGCAGAATCCTATCCACGCACCTCTGCATGATAGTCACTAGTTCACACATCTACACTGTTTGTTTGTTCCTTAATCATCAAATGTCATTTCTAAATATATAGTCATGCTTCTGATTTGTGCCAACACACAGCCCAAATTGGTCCACAATTCCTGTTATTGGTTTCTGCATAGTGTAATTACTGTCTGTTATGTTTTAAATTATCATTCTGAATTCAATTTAACAATAATGAATTGGGTTCTTATAGATGCCATGGTTCCAAATTAAGAAATTAAATCTGAAACTCATTGATTTGACTGTTTTAAGTTAAATGTTCACATCTGCATAAATGGTACCTATGACGAATTAGCCCATAAGCTAACCAGAGATCAAAAAATAAATTGTATGAACCCTTGATCTAGATGACCTGCTTTTGATGAAGCTTGTTGTGTGGTACAGTTGAGAGCATGTGCTAATGCAAAACCACGTCAATTTATTTGGTTTATTCATTTGTACGTCATCCAACCCAAAAGGACGGCTGGCTAGAAGAGTAATGTTTGCTATAATGGCTAACACCTTTAGTATAATATGGCACTATTATGGCCACATTGGTCTTCATATCATGCCAGTTGCCTGCAGTTTCCAATAGGTTGGTAAATTTGTAGTCAGCCTTGTGTGAAACTTTCCTTCCATTGCGTCTCTCTATGGTGAACGGCTCAATTTCTGTTGGCTTGTGTGTTGTTTACCTGTTTGATCATCTATGCCATCTCCAATAAATGAATGTGTAGCCTTAGCTGCCATGGTGATTGGTATGCTTTGGCTTTGCATTGGGATGATGGCAGCATTTTATGCTTGTGTTTTTTGGTGCGAGGGGTTATTTTTATTTCTTTATTTTGGCAAGTTTACTTTTCTTTTGCAACAGATTGTGGCTTTTGTGGTTCACCACCATGATCATTGCATGGACTAATTTTCCCTTTTGCCCCTCTTCTCTCCCTGCCACTTCCCTTTCCCCCTTCTTTTCCTGCCTTTTTTATTTTCACTCTTTGCTATTCATCTGTGATTTTGATCAACCGTACTCCCACGCTGTCTCTTGTCTTTCTCTTTTTCTCACTCTTCTGCTGTCCTTCACTCTCTTGCTTATGGCAGCCTCCCTTGCACTTTCTCTTGCAGCAGCGGCTGCAGCCGCTCAGGGCCCCCGCCTTATAGCAGCTCCTACAGGTCAGATGTTGCCACCCCAGGCACTCAGGCCCCCGGCGCCCGGCGCCTCCATCATGAACATCATGCGTCCCGCTCAGATGGCAGCCATGCTGCCCAACGGCACCCCCACCCTGGTGCCTCCTTCACCGGATGGCGGGCTTATCTACACCACCCCTTATGACTACCCTTATGCCCTGGCACCCACCTCCCTGCTGGAGTACCCCATCGAGCACAGTGGGGTTCTAGGTAAGAGACCCTGGGGAAGCATGGGTGCTGCAGTGGCCAACAACTGGCCCGGACATGAGGGCTTTTTTTACCCCGGAGCTGGGGTGCTGGATGCCATGTGCCACAGTCAGGACTTTTTTAAAGGTAAATATGTCGTGTCCACCTGAGGAGCAAAACAAACTCACAGGGTGGAGGTGCTGGTGAAGCTGTTGGTAATGGGATAACCAGCTGCGTGACTGAGATGGACGCTATAATAAAAGGGCAAAGGGGGACAGAAGTCATCTTGTTAGGGTTAG
>OMOT01001022.1:9978-22121 GCA_900312575.1 Acanthochaenus luetkenii
TGTGTGTGTGTGTGTGTGTGTGTGTGTGTGTGTGTGTGTGTGTGTGTTTTCTTCAGGTGAGGTTTCTATGTCAGCAGACTCAGCAAACATTGCTGCTACACTCCACCTTGAATTATGTGTTGACTTTACAAAGCTGCACACCTGCTGGTCAACTATTCACTGCAACTAGGGATATTTCGAAACACATCGTAGACTGTTTACAAAATGACAAAGAATATCTTTGTAACAGAAAATAAAAACGAATGTAACAAGTTATCCCACAACTCAAGATTGTGGCCACACAGTAACAGTGTTTAGCATAAAGTGATTTGATAGCTATACGACTTTAAACAGGTAAGCACTTTGTACAGCATGCGCAGTGGAAACGGTCTAGTTAACTGTCAGATTGCACTTGATAATCATGAGCCATTCTGATAGAAAAGTATCCATTTCATCTTTATTTGAAAAATTAAAATAAAGTGCTTTTTATATACAATACAATACAAAAAGGAAAACAAACAGTCGTGATGTATGATACAAAAAAATACAGTTCACAATATCTTTTTACATTGGCAGCAGAATTTACAAAACAATTTGACATAAAAACTTTGTTACTTACAATACATGTTGACAAGCATCTGAGCGACTTGCACTGTCACAAATACAACTGGTGTGGTTCTTTAAGAGAAAGCAGACAATGATACTGCAACTGAGTATTGACTGTGGCATTCAGGGTATCTAGGTTATGAACCATATAATAGCCGAGACTTGCAATCAAACAGAAGAGTGTTCAATACCTGTACATACTTCACTAAATCACTACCATGTTTATTTGTTCTGCGCTTGTTCCAAATGACAACCACTTCACTAAAAGCTGCCATTTGTTTGCGTTTTATTCAGTCAAAGCATGAATTGTTTGTTTAATTACATAGTGCCTCAGCCACGTGATTGAGTCCATTCTGTTAAATCCATACAGAGACATTTTGCATTGCCATTTATAAGAACTGTATCTTAACACTAATATGCTTAGCTATATTTCAAAATCAGCCAGTGGTTATATTTATGTGCTACACTTTAAATAGTATGATTTATGCCCTGAAAGAAGTTGAAGCCACTGTAAAAAAAAAAGGAAGAAAAAAAAAGAACAAAAATCCTGTCATACCTACATTGTAGCATTTGACTCTACAGTACTACTACCTGGTTATTTTGGGTCAAAGTACTACATTTTAGTATCCCAAGAGGCACATCTCTTGATTATTACATTTTCTAGAAGGCAGATTTGTCATCAAATCCAGATATATCTACTAAGGCTTTCCAACATTATGTGCAAAACTAATGCATTCTGAGCTAAGCAATATGCCTTTCTGCATTTATTGTCATTTTTGTGAAATTGTAATTGTACTGACCACATTTCAATACTATAGCAAAACTGAAAAATTAGATTTGAATAATATTGTATTAGTTGAAAAATGTACACACGTTGTCGCTCATAACTGTGTTGGATCGTACGGTTTACATTTTTGGAATATGAAATGAATTGTCTTAAATTGTCAATAAGGAGATCAAAATGATTCCCAGTCAAGATCATCACAAATCATAGCTATTATTCTTTGCACAAGTTTGAACATCAGAATGAAAGCTATTGCTTTTCCTGTTGTCTTTCAAACCATTTGAGCAAGCAATCTGTTTTTGGTTCTTAGAAATGAAAGGGAAATGTTCTTCCACTCATGTCCGTTAAGATCTAGATCCAATAAATAAAGTCACGAGTGTCATTAAAACCAGATGTTTATGAATAGGGTTAGTGTCTAAATCTCCATTTGAGAATAGTCATGGATATTTAAGATGTTGAAGACTGGCTATGGAAAATGTCATTGTACAAATACAAGAAACATTTTGGCCTACCATCGCATAACTATCATATTATCATGGTGAGATAAATGAACAGCCAAAGTACTGGTTGTCAGTATCTTGTCATTATCAGCAGTGCTATCATTCTCTAATATTTTTTATAAAGTAACTATTTAGAAACACTGCTGTCCTGATTGATGATTCTGTCAGCGACAACAAAAACAGATGACTTTTATCATCTATTTTAGGATGCCAGCCTTTCAGAAATGCATTATTCCTCTACCAAATATCACAAGAATTGTTAAAATCACTTGCATACTTACGTGTGTTTGTGTGTGCATGTGTGCGTTTGCAATGCCACTGATCCTCAGCAATGAACAGTGTTGGCACCTTTGTGCTTACACAGTCTCAAGGTGAGGTTTTCTCGGTGTTCACCCCACTTCACATTATTTGCTTTGCATAGTCTGCCTATCTCCTGAAGAATAGCATGATAATACCTGGACTGGGGTTTTCCATTTATCACACTGGTTGAATATCAGTCTTACGCAGAGTAATGTTTCTATCCACTAATATGGCCAATACAAAAGCCTATTTGTATTTGTCTTCACTTCAGAATATATCATATTCCTGTGTAGGGATTAAGGTGATGAAGTCTACGTTTGTACAGCATCACTGCTAAGGTGATCCCTCATTTGTGCTTTTCTTTCACTTCATAACCAATCGTCTCTTTGTCAGTGGCTCTTTTTGACCGACCATTTCAACGGCCAGCACAACTCTTGCTCTCTGAATTCTGGATCTGTACTTATCGTGTTGTATTCAAGTCTAAGCGATGGGTATCCACAATTGTTACGTAATGATTTTTCTCTTTTTTTTAAACCTGCCATTGAGTTGCTAGTGTATATTATGGAGTGTGAGTGTTTACCTTCCTACAGTACACTACATTGTGCATAGCCTCAGTGAAAGGTAGGTTGTTATCAGATGATGGAAATTAAAGAAAAACGGAATAAAACATTGTCAGCTGTTAGTGGGAACTGAGTGGGGGTCACTCTTCTTCTCAAAGCATTACCAGTAGATCATATGGACGGAGTGAGTGGCAATGCTCTGAAATTCCATCGCTGAATCATAGTTGGACAATTGGGCAACATTCCCTCTGTGAGCCTTATATAAAAGCTTCAAAAGTCTGGAGGCAAACTGGGACTTCTTAGTTGTGCTTTAAACACAACTGTATAAGGGGGAGTGACTAAAACAATAAAGGAAACGTACATGGACCACAGGGACAAAACAAAAAGACAAAGTGCAAAATATGTGTTATGAAATGTCACTCTATGACGAGTTTGATGTTTTTCAGTTTTCCCTCTTTTAGGGGTTTGTCTTTTTCAGCAAGTGCCTTTTTCCTTTCAGTTATCAGTGAGTCGCTCCACACGACAATGTCTATCAAAGCTGGCCTCACACAATGGAGTCTTTAATCTCAGAACCCAGTCTCACTCGAGGCCGCGGGCACGTGGGAGAAATCTCTACATGGCTCTCCCTCAAGCTCAGAGGCCTCTTCTCTGACTCCGAGAAGCTCTTGCTGTTGTCTGGCGAGGAGCACTCGTGCGGCGGAGTGCTGCAGATATAGTTGTCGTTAAGGGTCTGGTAGCCCTTATGATCCGAGACAGACGCCGGGACCGTGTTGCCGTTGAGCGGCAAGTTCTCCGCGGGCTTCCCCACTATTCTGGGCTTCTTCTGCTGCATGTTGGGACGCTCGCTCTCCTTGAGCATGGACTTCATGTGGTTGCGGTTCCTGTAGATCACGAACAGGGAGAAGACCACCAGGGAAAATGCCAGGAGGACGCACACCACGATGAGCTCGTTCCAGTAGGTCTTGGGGTTGATCTGCGGTGAGCGGGCCTCCCCAGGCAGGATGATGAGCTCCTCCTGGGGGACCTGCGGGGTGTGGGATCGACCTGTTAGGGTGGTGCTCTCCCGCTTGGCCTCACCCCTCACACAATAGTTGGCCAGCAGTTGTCGGAAGCCTTCCTCCACTGACCAGCACTCATAGGTTTCCTGCCTGTCCGCTTGAGCTACCACTACCAGGCCCCCCTCAGGGCTGGGGTAATGGAAGTGGCCTGCCGTCTCACTGTACTCCCACCTCCTCTCGGCCAAGTTAGAGCGCAGCTTACAAGGCAGCACTTTGAACGTGTTGGCCGGTATAATGATCACCTGGCATGAAGACATTCCTGTGGAAAGGCACAGTAAGATTGACATTTGAAGAGGAAGTCGGTCCGATATTGCATGACGCAAGCCGCACCGCCTAATGTGGTGCGCAACAGGAACGAGCAGGATTCAGATGATGATGGTGCGACACGCTGAATACACGTGTATAATCAAGACGTGAATTGAAACGCAGAGCATGTAACAAATTTGCAGTTGGTTCTACTTACGTGTAGGTGGAGGTTTAGCGAACCGTGGGCTAGGCGCGGTCTTGGTGCAAATAACCGACGTGTCTGCTTCATCTACATCCTGCTGCCAGAGACTGAAACACATACATCCGATCGGAAAATGGGCTTTGCGAATAACGGCCATCACCTCTAGTCTTTTGCACATATTTTACGTCAATATTGTATCAATTTGAATCTGAATATTCTGGGTACAACACTGTTTGTAGATTGTTGTGCAGAGGGATACATACTTGCCTGGTGGAGCCTGTCTGACGTCCATACACTGCCTCCCGGTCCAGGCACAGTAAGGGTCCCTGGAGAGGACACACTCCCCACAGCTCTGATAATTAGTGCAGTTAGCTACTGGGAGCTCCACCAGTCCGGAGAAAGAGGAAACATAAAGCTGACCCTGTGGAGGAGAGGAGAGGGGGCAGCGGACAGGAAGGAACAGTGCCCCAGATACAGTTATTGGGTTACTATTTCCATCCAGTGTCTTCCTTGACTGATCCTGAACTCAATACAGTACCTGTAGCATTTCCTAAGTCAAAGCAGGGTAGCAAAATAGATAGATACAGGCCAGGATGCAGGAAGTGTCACACTTCCAGCTGTTTAGAGCCCAGCTGTTTGCAATTCCCCATAGAGAGAATTGCATGTAATTATCTCAACGAACACGAGGTTCCCTTTAGGCTGCAACTCTTCACGGCTCATGGAATCCCTAAACTGCCAATAAAGGCATTTAGTGAGATTGTCATTACTTCCCACCATGAGAAAGTTCCACAAAATAAAGTGAACCTCTTTTCTCAGAGCGCCCCACTATACCTTCTCAGAGTCCAGTTCAATGTGTTGCACTGGTTGGGAATCAGGAAAAAGCACCATCTCCTCAATGATGTGCATCTTGTTGTTAACATTAATGGCTTTGTGAAGTCTCCCGTCATCTGGAAAAGACATGAAATTAGAATACACTCTTTAGGATGTTGATATATTCTAGTAATGGATCAAACTGGATGACAAGAATGGGCTGGATGAGTGGAGAAGGAGACACTGAGTCCACTACCTGTGCCGATGAAGAGCACGTTATAGGCCTTGTGGGTTGCCTGGACTTGGTGGACGGCGATCTGTGTGTAGCGCACATTGCGCTTCAGCAGAAGAGGCTGGCTGCGGATCACACTGTCCATCAGGAAGTGGTCTTTGACAAAATTCAGCACCTTGTCAGGCATGTGCAGTGAGGAGGCGATGCCCTGCTCTCTGGCAACGTTCGTGATGCACTGCGGAGGCAACGTAACAAGTCGCTTTATTAACATGCATTCGCTCTCACTGGACAACAACAACTGCAGCAGTATGGCTCCCCCCCCCTGCCTGCCTCGCCCCGTCAACAGGCTGTACGTGTGGAGGTTTTCCACCGATTGAACTGCGATAAACCTGCCAGGAAATGAAAGCAATGACAGTTTCATAAGAATCTAGTTTCCAGTGGAGAGGGGCAGTGATGCTACAGATAGCTGCCCACGCACTGATCGTCGGTCGAGATTGAGGATGTGGCTGATGAGCAGGCAGGAACATATCAGAGCCCCTGATGTGGCTCTCATGGATTTGACTATGTTGTACAGTATATCCAGCAGAGGGCAGTGGGCAAGTACTCACGGCTCCGGGCCGAGGCTCAGGGACTGGGTGGTTGTATGTGTACCACTGCTGGGTCTCTCGGTTGACCTCCCGGTAACGCCCATTGAAAGCCGTCTCCACCTGGTCCATCGTGAAGGAACACACTGCAGAGCTTCCTGAAGCGCCCTTATACCTTTACGAGACATCAAGAAGCATCTCAACAATGCACGGTTGAACAATTCCTTCATTACAATTATTTTATTCTGCCGTTAGGTTGTAAAGAATACAATCACAAATCTCTGAACTAGAGAAAAAAAGACAATGAATGAAATGAAATGCCTAGGACAAAGTGGCTTTTGTGTTTCTCATAAAATGCATAGTTACATTTGCTTGGTGATGTGTATGTTAATCAAAGCATTGAAAGTTAGTCCTCACCACTGAGATGTGAAGACTCCATAAAACACCGTGTTCTTCCAGTCCTCGGGGCTGGGTGTCAGCACAAACATGTCCTGGATAATGTTGAAGGGGAAGCCATCATCAGGCAAAGAGCACAAGAGCTGGGCCTTCAGGAAGGTGGTCCATTTCTTTTGCAGAACCCTCTCCCCTCCTTTGTCACCCTGCAACACAAACCACCTTTGTTGCATGGAGCTGTTCTCGATTATGGGGCCAGTAGAGGGTGCAAGCATACAAGACTGACACCCGTCTGAAGCGGGAACTGAGGACAGTTGCAGTTGCTTCTGTAGAAGTAGTTTGATACATAAATATGATATGATGGGATCTCACATGCTTGTAAAAGGCATGAAATAGTCATGTGTACCATATGGTATGTTCCATGATATACCGTACGTCATCTGAAGCCGAGACGTTTCTCCTCTTTATATACCTTCTTCGTGGCTAGACACAAAGAAAGCGCTCTGCCTGGACGTGGAGCTGTTTGACTTGACTTCATTGAAAAACATTAACCTCCCATAGTAAAACCATACTGGGCACGATCGATTGTGTCCGCAACACAGATATACCCTGAGGCAATAGACTTCTTGGTCATGAAAACAATATACATCGTCACAACTGGCTTAGATAAAGGAGGGCAAATGCTTTTAAATCAAAAAGAAAAAAGGGCATTGCTCTCAGACAATCCTTCTTCACTGACACTACCACTGAGATTCTGTGCCTTTGGCAGCAGCCCTCAAAGTGATCTGGCACAGTGCCTCCCTGACATGCGGAGTAATGTGGCTACACAGATCTTATGATAGGATACCTGTGCAAATCGGAGAGCAACTACATCGTCAAACCTCAATGTGAAAGTGAACCATGTGAGGCATGAATGTTAAACATGACCTCGGCAACGGTATATTCCATTGGGAGTTATGGCACGAAGTTAGGTGACTATGAATGTTATGCCTACACCAGGCCATAACTAACGGCCTGTTATGGCTTTGTAAGAGGACATAGGATTAAAAGGGAGGATGGTCTACTGTACCGACCAGATTGTCTGTTTACATCCAGTCTGCAATTATTCCAATGTAGTCCCAGGCACAGATCTAAAGAGAATAAAGTTGGCTGTGGGAGAAAATAAGTAATTTTGAAAATGTGCAGTTCAGAGGAGCAAAGAGAAAGAATATGCGAGCTAGACTACATAAAACCCTTTAACATGAAGCTTCCCAGTCAGTTCTGCATTAATCAGAGGATACGAAAATGCTGGATGGGAAGGAAAATGACACATGACCAATGCTGAGCTTCTGAAGCAATTGTTAATTGCAGTAAGCCAGACAGATAACGAGCAACGTATATTCCCTGGTCCCAACTCTGTACCTAAACGGACTCCTGAATAATTGAAGCGAATGCATCCCAATCTTTCATCCTTTGTAAAAAAAAAAGCATCCCATTCAAAGGCCGCTCAAAAAGCCATGAACATGGCAGGGAGTAATTGCTTATTTTATGGGAACCTGAACAATATTGCAAATGAGAACATGTTGTGTTTTGTTTGTTTCCAGCCAAACACTGTTTATCATTCCACAACTATCCTCAGTGAAGTGGAACTTGTATAGGAAACACCTGAATAAACAACAGAGACGGGAACTGCATCCAACATAATGAGTCAAATAAGGGATTTGGAGAGATAGAGATAGGCCTGAACTTAAAAACAAAAATATTTGTATGGAAATCACTACACTGTGAAACCCAAAGTAATTGATACCATCCATTTCTTTTGCCTCTCTCCGTTGGAAACCTTTATATAGGATGTTATATATGTTATATTTGATATTCCACGCAGTTTTCGATCCCTTTTTTGTTTTACTTAATTGCATGATCCAGGCCAAACGCTTTGAGAAGAGAACTTACAAAGAGCGACACATTATTTTTGATTTTCCTTGTGTGATATGGTCATCTGTACCAAGAGAGTTCATATACTGTACATATTCTAGCCGTATAGGCCCATGTCCAATTTGCTATTTGAGTCAATATTTATTTGTGTTAATCTGCAAAGAAAACGTTGTAGTTTTGAGCTGCAGTCAACACTCAGTGTCTGACTGTGAAACACCCGTGTGATTAACAGCTGGGCTTCCTACCACCTTGGGGTTTAAATCTGATGCACATAGGCGTTGCCTGCATCTGACATCAGGGTGGCTGTCAGGTTCTGAAAATACAAAGGATACTGGCTGTCCACATACATGCTTAAAAAAAGTGATTGTGTGATCAATATGAAAAACACAGTACACATTTTAAACTGTGTCACAGGGGGGCTTTGGAAATACCAAACGGTCCCCATATCATAGTATTTCGCAGTTCATCGTGTTTTCTTGGTGAGGTGAACGTCAAACCGTCAACTAGTGTTTCTCGTTCTCCTTGTACTGTGATAAGCGTGACCCCCTTGTCACAGAGGCAGGCAACAACCTGATCAGTACACGATGTTAATGTTGGCAGAACTGAAGTCTGCATTTCAGTATTCCAGCAGGTGATAATCAATTTCTGGCTGAAATATGATAAGAATAGAGGGAGGAGAGGATCTGGAGAAAAGGGACCAAACAGAGGGAAACACGCAAGAGGAATGATTTTGTGCAACAAGAGATCTTGCGTCACTGCCAAGAAGGACTGTGAGCTATGCATGTAGTATTTAAAGGTGTGAGCAGAGACTACTACACAAACACACACACACACACTCATACATAGTACATGCCACATGCACAAATACACAAACAAACCCCCTTCCTGGTCTAATAAATTCCAACAGTGAAAGGGCTTTGGTGATGGGAGGAGGTATCAGAACGTCCCCATTAGATAGACTATCTCCCTTAAAGCATCACTCACCTTACACACGCGAGCAATGCGTGACACAATGGTGTTGTCAAAGAAATCAAACTCCTTTCCCGCTTCGCTGAAGAAGAAGTAAATCTTATCGTCATCGCCCACTGGGTTGCCCTTGGGCAGGCTCTCCTGTATGTAGGCAGAGCCAACAAAGGCTGGGTCTGGAAGAGAACGTAAACAATGCAGTGAGCACACGCAGTTCCTGCATCCATCGACATCCCTGTGACATCAACATACCGTTCATGGCCTACGTGGAACGTGAAATGGCAAAAGGGACTTTGGTATATTTGCACGATGCAGGTAAACACCAGCACATCTTTTCATCGACATCCGTTTCACAACTGTAGTCTGATCATGTCAAACTCTGGTCTTCAAATAGAGCGTATTTATCTCATGTAAGACGGGATATGAAAGAAATATACTGTATATTCATTGTATAAAGATATTCCAGACTTGAGAGCTCATGGCCGCACCTTGAAGCCAGTTCAACGAGTTCTCTGTTTTTAGAGCAGTTCCTTGGCTTAGACTCTTGTAAATGATGGGTTCATTTCCTTGGAAGTTACTGACCGTACCGGCATACAGCTCTCCATCTGCAACACAATAAAGAGAACCAGGATAATCATACTGTTTACCATGAGAGGATGGGCTTCATGCACAGTAATGAAATCCAGAGGTTATGCCCCTATTTGTCTTCATACCAACCACCTGTATCCAGTTACTTTATTGATTCCCACAGCGCTCCCTATAAAAGAAGATTTGAAACAAATGTTGACTCCTCTACAGCTGATAGTGGTTCTGTGACCTACCAGCCATGATGGCAGTGGACTTGTATTCAGGGTTGAAAGGACAGCGGCTGCGTCCGTCCTCTGTAACAATCTCCCCAGTCTGGCTCCTGACAAGGGAGAAGTCTGCAGTGCTCTGGATAGCACACACACACACACACACCACAGGCTTAGTTGAAAAGTACAGCTGCAACCTACTCGGACAGTGACCCAAATGAAAGGGTGGTCAGTCAGTTTTCGGTTAAAGTTGAAGCACAGGTCATCCCTGTATTTTGTAAATGATTGTGAGTTGTAATAAAAAAGGCTTTGAATTGATTTGGAGAAAAGGATTGGTTACCTGCTCTATACTTTATTTATACTTCCTCTAGAATCTAATAAACTGAACACAACATATCAATTCTTCCATCAGGGGTAATCACACATTGTGCAGAAGCGTGTGCCTTGATTGACAAAGTGATATACACAGCTATTTAGATCTTGGGGCGGGGCTGCGCTGCACAGCAAGTCACTGCAACAGACGTGGCTATTTCAAATACACACTTACTATGTAAGCACAGATGGGGCTGAAGGCGTACGTTCCACACACGTACAGATGAGTGCTGTTCATACGCAGCAAGATCTTGACGTAGTTGAAGCAATCCGTCTATTTTGGAAACACAGATGTCACTTAAATGGCTGAAAAGCTCCTTCCCACTTTACATTCTGGAGAACTACTCAGTTAAAAAGGACAGAGAATTTATCAACATGTCAACCTATATGCGCCCTTGGTTTCTAGATATAGTGTGGTAGTGGAGTGGACTGACAAAGGATAGAGGACAATAGAGGTTAAGTTTGTTTGAGACGAAGGGGAAAAGTCATGACATTGTTGTTGAACGGAAAGGTACAGCTTGACTGGAGATTTCCAAGGTTTGACCCTTGGGTCCTTTTTCAATGTGTCATGCAACGAGGGTCAACCAGCCAACAAGTGAGGCACACCTGCAATACTGTGAGAAATATTTGAGATTTACGCCAGCAGCTCACTCGCCTGTAAATCTTTCCCTTTGAAACTGCACTCGTCTCTCTTCCCCTCTGGAGTGCTCCATGTGAGCTGCGGGAAAGAAATGGTGTCAGGTCTTGTAAGAATAATACGGTGTGCTGCTGTGTGATATTCATATGGGACTTCTGGGATCACATCATATTTATAACCATATACACGCTGGATTTTCGGGATTATAATATACATTAACTGTATGGTCGTTTACAGACACTTGCACATCCTTACATTCCTTTCTAGCTTGGCTCTGCTGATATCAGTGAGGTTGAGTGCAAAGAGGATCTCCCGCGCACCGACGTAGAGCATGTTGTCTTCTTTACTGAGGAGGAGAGAGGTATAATTGACGACCCCATTGGCTGAGAAATGTTTGGCTGTCCTCTCCTTTGCATCTGGAGAGAAAGAGACACAGAAGAGGAGACAAAAGGTATAATTAATAAATCTAACTGTCCACGTTGAGTATGAAAGAGAATTCATATCCATTGTAACCTTTACAAACCACGAGAAGCTGGTGTTGACAGATATTGCAGAAAATGTAGAAAAGGCAGTTGAATATGCAAATTCCTTTTGATTATTTGTGTGTGTGTGTGTATGCAAGCCCTCTCGCAATTTGTCCTGTGTGTGTGTGTATGTGTGTGTGTGTGTAAGTAAGTATATGCAAGCCCTCTTGCAATTTGTCCTGTGTGTGTGTATGTATGCGTGGTCACAAAACATGATATACGCCACAGACACAGATGTTCTTTCTTAATTAGAGACACAGTCTTTGCTGACAAGGTTCCTTGAGTCTGTTTTCCCGTTCCCATGACAACTATACTGGCTGGTATTGCTTTCTTCGTGTCCACTTTGACTACAACACTACAGGAGAGCTACAGCACCACATGGGCACTGAGGATCTGGGCCTCATAGTTAATACAACTGAAAACTAACCCAAATATAGCAGTTTCCAATCCACTCAGCTTCTCTCATCAGAGAGAGAGAGAGAGAGAGAGAGAGAGAGAGAGAGAGAGAGATTAGAGGCCAGATCTAATGCATCAGTCACAGTGCGCTCCTATTAGATTACGCCAGAGAGAGGCTATGAAGTGCATGGGCAGCTGTGCATGCACACACACACACACACACACACACAATTAGCTATCTTAGAAAGAATGCTGCTTGTGCTTCCGTTAAACACACACAGTCAGA